>JAJMJM010000049.1:0-42278 GCA_030563565.1 Saturnispora sekii
AAAAGAATTAAAGTTCGTGTCTTGTGGAAGTCTACAATAAAATCGCCGACATGGTAAAAATTAAGCATTCTGGATTCTATAATGCTTTTTTACTCCCACTTTACAATATCATCATTTGAAAGACTCTTTATTAAAACGATTGCCACTTTGTAGTTGAACATCTCCATTAAAAATAATGCTCATGTGGACCAACAGAGAGGAATTCATAAATTCAAAGGCCATAAACTTACAAATGTTAATAAAAATTCTTAACTACCTAGAGGAGTACAAAGTCACAACAGGAGCATAAGCCACATGTAACCTGGAGCAATGCATGTATTATCTAAAAAACATTAATTTAATCAAATTTAAGTGCCTACCGGTGGATTCCATGCATAACAATTATAGCTTATCTTTTATTTCAGTTGTGACAGCAATCTAGGACTTTTTCTTATATTCAGAACCATCTTTCTACCTTTTTTTTGATTAGATTGGAAAAACCCTTGTCATGATTTTGGTCGAGTAGAGCGGTTGCATTGACCTTACCATAATCATTATTTGCAGCATAGAAATACTCCAACACACATTCTTTCTTCTCCTAATTTATGCCCTCTTCACCAGAAGGTCGAAAGCTGCCGTCCTTACATAATCATTTTTTTGCTGATTGATCCACAGTCTTTTCCAAAATGACCAAATTTATCGAGTATATTGGTTTTCCAGAGGGACAGTTTAGATTCAGCAGGACTACTTGGCTAGTAATTGTTTTCTGGCTTTGTTTACCCTTCACAATTTGGATTATTTCTCACATCTTGTACTTTAGAAGATGCTATTCAAGAAGATTGGCAAAACGATATAATTTGAAACCCGAATTGGATGAGGCGACAGTGATAGTATTGGGTGACTTGGGTCACTCCCCAAGAATGACATATCACGTTCAAAGCCTTAGGAAATTGGGGTATTCTGTTAATGTTTGTGGTTATTTGGAAAGTTCGTTGCCATCGTTTTTATATGAAGAAGACATAACCATTCATGAGATACCTGTTGTGCATAACAATTGGAAATTACCCTACTTGGTATTTGCGGCTTATAAAGTTATTGTTCAGGTCTTGAACTTGACCTTATTGTTGAAGGATGTTTTAGGGGATGATACGAGGTTTGTGATATTACAAAATCCACCATCCTTACCATTGTTGGCCATTTTAGGGATACTGAAAACGATATGGGTTCCCAATGTGCAATTGATAATTGATTGGCACAATTTGAATTGGTCTATTCTAAATTTAAAATACAAGAATGAACGCCACTTTATTGTCAGATTGATGAGATGGTACGAAATGTGGTTTGCCAATAAGTTCGCCGATTATAATTTGACAGTCACTTTGGCATTAAAAAAATACCTTGTTAGAGAATTTGGGATTGAGGGAGATCGCATCTCGGTTGTGTATGATAAACCGAATGAATTATTTACTCCATTGAAGAACCAAGATCAATTGAAATCAATTATTGAACAAAATCCGTCAATATTTCAAGATCTGAATTACAACCAAGAGAAGGATAGAATTGTAGTCACATCCACATCTTTCACTCCTGATGAGGACTTTGAACTTTTGGTGAATGCTTTAAAGGATTTAGATACTAAGCTGAAGAATGATCAAAGAATCATCATGATTGTAACAGGCAAGGGTCCTTTACAATCTCAATTTCAGAAAATGGTAGGATCCGTTGAATGGAACCATATCTGCATCAGTAACGTTTGGTTACCGATAGAACAATACCCCAACATTCTCAAAATCTCTGATTTAGGTCTCTCATTACACTATTCTTCTTCAGGATTGGATTTACCGATGAAAATTGTTGATTTATTTGGATCTGGGGTTCCCGTGGTTTCTGTGAACTATCCTGTGATCGACGAACTGGTGCAACCGGGGGTTAATGGGATAATTTTGAAAAAGAACACTTTTGATCAGATGTCATCGACAATCCACAATTTACTTTTTGTTAATAAAGATCTCTACTTGAAGGTGAAAAATGGGGCCCTCCATCAGTCTCAAAGCAAGTGGTCAGATGAATGGTCCACCAAACTGGGCAAAAAGATGGATATTTCCAACCAACGCCCAATCTAGGATGTCCGCTTGAAATTGCTCATGACTCACGTTTTGTTTCATCTCGAATATTCCATTTCATGTGGTCAAATAGAATACTTTGTGCATTTGAATTTACGCAAGGGAAAACGAAGAAAAGGACCTTCGGGGTTAAGACGAAATTTAAGGCTATTTTTTCCCACATCAGCACTAGACTCCAAGTACCCATATAGATATTGTTTTCGGTTGGACAGAACATTTTATCGTTTAGGGGTTGAAAAGAGAACAGTATATAATTTAAAGCTTTCAAATCAAACTAGGTTTTTTTAAAGAGAGATTGCATTTGATGAGATCTTTTATTTATTTGAGTATCAGTGATGTGCCACCTTTTGAAGATTTTTTATCATGGTTACCTCTCGAACTTTACTATCCTCAAAGCGGCAACTAATCTTTACCCCCATCAACACATAATACCGAGAGTACACCACCACATTATGCCTTCACCTGTGAAATATGCCGACTCTTATACTGCTCTCAAGCTCACTTCGTTCGCTTCTTAGATCGATTGTTCTTCGATTCAAATTATTAACTAAAAACCATTTATTCAATCAAAAGTGACCTTTTTACCGGTAGATTTCACAATAGCAGCGGATGCTCTCTGTGCAGTTGCCAAAGCAACCGAAGATTTCATTCTATAATCAGAGCCATCTCTCTTGACCTTCTTTTGCTTGGATTGGAAACCCTTGTTATAATTGTTGTCCTGAACAGGGGTTTCGTTGACCTTTCCGTAATCTTCTTTCACAGCAGAGGATTGCTCGAGTTGTCTTTTTGGCTTCCTTTGGGATCTATCCTCACCAAATTCCATACGCAACGGACGTCCCATCATTCTTTTACATGACTTATCCGCCAAGGCTTTTGCTGCTCCATCTTGGTCTTTGAAATCAATGAATGCAAAACCTTTACATTTACCTGAATCTTCAAAGGTGGCCATTCTGATCTTCATAATTTCACCACAGTGTCTGAAATGAGATTCCAACAATTCTTGTGTCGTATCAAACGCCAAATTCCCAACAAATAAAATACGTGATGGTGGGTTTCCTTCTTTTGGAGTTGGAGTTGGTCTCCCTTCAAAGTTTGTGCCCTGTTTGATAAGAAGATTTCTTCCGTTTAAATCCTGTTCACTCAATGTGATTGCAATATTCATGTCGGTCTCGGTCTTGAAATCAATATATGCAAAACCTCTGTTCTTTCTTCCATTTTTTGGTAGTTTCACTCTAGTGATATCATCTTCTTCAATTGTTGATTTTGTCGTTATGAATTTTTTCAAGTCTTCCTCACTTGTTTCATATGATAAATTACCCACCCAGATAGAATATGAGGATCTAACTAACCGCTTCTCATTATCGTTGTCACCTTCAGTTTTGTCTTCCTTGTCTTTACCTTCTTCTGCTGGTTTTTCGATTGTAGACTTTTCTTTCTCGAAATCTTCTGCGGTTTTCTTCCCTTTTTTAATTTGACGAAGTTCCTTTTTGGAAAGAGGAGTTGCCTTCGTAATATCAATCTCAATCTCTTCTGACATTCTTAAATCACACTCAATATTGAAAGAATTTTCGTACAAAAAATATTTTTTTTTAAAATAAAAGAAACCTTGGAGACAGAAATGCTCATCCGCTCAGCATCACGTGACCGGTCACGTGCCACATCCTTGTATTTTTAGTAACATGCAAATCAATGAAAACTAAAAAAAGGAAACAAATTTAAACTTTCAAAACATCACCCTTCTTTCATACAAAAATGCAAATC
Organism: Saturnispora sekii; assembly: GCA_030563565.1. Taxonomy (NCBI): domain Eukaryota; kingdom Fungi; phylum Ascomycota; class Pichiomycetes; order Pichiales; family Pichiaceae; genus Saturnispora; species Saturnispora sekii. The sequence continues at coordinate 3,864 of JAJMJM010000049.1, forward strand.
CAATTAGTTGCTGCTGTTTTCGCCGCCTTATGTTCATCCACATCTGCATTGGCTCCATTGGGCTTCAACCTGGGTGTTGAGACCAACTCAGGAAGCTGTAAGACCGGTGACGATTACTCGGCTGATTTGGACGTTCTTTCTCCATATTCAAAGAACATCAAGACCTACTCGGTTTCCGACTGTGATACATTACAAAACCTGGGTCCTATTCTTTCAGAAAAGGGCTTCCAATTGACTCTGGGTGTTTGGCCAACTCCAAGCGACAAATTCCAGGCTGAAATGGACGCAATGACGACTTATTTACCAACAATCTCGAAATCGGACATTCTGAACGTCCTGGTGGGTTCCGAAGCCTTGTACAGAGGTGATGTCACCGGTGATGAGTTGGCCTCGATGATCGATGAAGTGAAGACCTTGCTGGCCGGCATTAATGATAAGAATGGTGAATCCTATGCCGATACTCCGATCGGTACCGTGGACTCATGGAACAAGTTGGTCGATGGTACTGCCAACCCAGTGATTGCAGTTTCTGACGTCTTCTATGCCAATGCTTTCTCCTACTGGCAAGGTCAAACCATGGCTAATTCTTCCTTCAACTTCTTCGATGATATCATGCAAGCCGTGCAAGTTCTTCAAACCGCCAAGGGTTCCACCGACATCGACTTTTGGGTGGGTGAAACGGGATGGCCAACTCAAGGTTCCAGCTATGGTTCCTCTGTTCCATCTGTTGCTAACGCTGCGGAATTCTGGCAAGAAGGTGTTTGTGCCATGAGAGGGTGGGGTGTCAACACTTTTGTTTTCGAAGCCTTCGATGAATCCTGGAAGCCTGAAACCAGTGATTCTTCCGTGGAGCCATACTGGGGTGTCTTTGATTCAAACAGAACCCTCAAGTACGACATCTCGTGTGATTTCTCCACTTAAACAAAAGTATACCCCATTCACCGATCTTTGTCATTTCATTTCATTTTCCTTTTTTATACGATTTGCAAATCCTATTTATCTCACCAAGCGCTGTGTAGGTCAACGTTCATGGTAACATGATCAAACAACCAAATAGCAAATTTTTTCTTAATTATAATCAATTTGATCCCAAGAAGTTGATAAATTTGTCTGTCTTATTCGTTTTTTAGCCAAGACATCCATTAAACCCTCACCATATCCTTTCTCTCTTAAGCGCGTAACTTTTTCTCCTTTTTACCTCTTTTAATCATTCCCAACCCGTTTCAATATTTTGCGACGCGTAATTGCTCCTCTATTCTTGAACACGTAACTTCAAATGTCTGATTTTTACGGTGATGGCACAGGTTACGGAGGGTTTAACAATGATACGGGGTCTGGACAAGGAAACTCACAGCAACAGCCTCGTTCCTACACCAAACAACAATTAACTCCGGTCACAATTAAGATGATTGATGATGCATTGATAGGAAATGACGGTTCATTCACATCAAACGGTATCGATTTAACCACAGTGAGATTTGTGGGGTGTGTGAGATCAATTGACCCCCAACAATCCTATGACATGTATGAATTAGAGGATGGAACTCATTCCTTGAAAACGCGTGTTTGGACCAATAAAGATGAATCCTCCGGAGACGGCTTTGAACAACCATCAATCATTGTTGGTGAATGGGTGGAAGTGGTGGCATCACTGCGGGACTTTCAGGGGAAAATTCAAACACATGTTCAGACACTGAAACCGGTTGAGGATTTCAATTTGATCCCATATCACTTCCTAAATACTACAACAAACTGGTTAAATATGACGGGAAAACTTGGGGGTAAGAGCATGGATCATAAAGGAGAACAAACCTCGGGTACTCTTTTTGTTCAGCAGGATATGGCTGTCAACGCCGGTTCTGTTGCCGGGCGGGTTTTACAGTGTATCCAGGATTCATCCAAGCAAATGTCCGAGGGTGTGCCTTTTGGTTACATCAAAGATCAATTCAAAAATTTGGACCCCCAAGAGGTTCAATCTGCCGTTGACGAATTGGTGAATGATGGTGTTATTTTCAATTCCAGTGATGAGGATCATTACCTACCTGTTTAATCAGTTATAAACGCTATCTATTATTTTTGCTTCCTTTGTGGCGAAGAAGGCGGCCCAAAGGTCACTGTCGTCAATCACCTCTCCCTCTTTCTTGTCAGCATCACTCACCTTGGTCAATTCCTTAGCTTCGAGCTCATCCTCATCAATTGTGACAACATCGTTTGATCTCATCTTCGCCGCCATTAGTCGCTTTTTTGTACCCAAGTAAGCAATACTCTCCTCAATTGTTCCTTCAATAATGAAATTCCACACTTTTGTCTCCCTCTTCTGACCAATTCTATGAATTCTGCTCACTGCTTGCAATTCAAATGAAAGATTAACAATCGGCTCGCACAGAAACACATGCGAGGCATTTGTAAAAGTCAACCCTGCAGCTTGAGCTACCGTGTTGAGCAAAAAACATGAGTACCCGCTGTTCATTTTGAATTCTTTAATATCATGATCTAATTTACTCTCACCTTTTCCTTTGATCCCCACTTTGAACTTAGTACCAGCAGTGGCAAATGGGTTTATCCGCTGACCCGTTCTGCCTGGCAAACTCAAGTTTTTCTCTGTCCAAGATTTGTAAACAATTCCCTCTGCTTTCATCGCCCTTGCTAAGATGTTTAGGAATTTGTTCCATTGAGAGAAGACTAATATCTGGGTTTCCGGGTCATGTGAACGGAGATATTTAACTTGTCTCAATATCATATCGATCTTGGTACCGTAAGATTTTGTTAATTTGATTTTTCCAATTTGATCCAAAGTTGCAGTATCAATAGAGGAATAGACAATGTTCAAATCCTTTTCAAACAATCTCTTGTTTTTAAGCATCTTCAATTCATCACTATAATCGTCCTCTTCCTCTTCAATCTCTTTTGGTGCATCGACAACATCACCCTTCAATCCACCCTTCGATGTCACAAAATGGTATAGTTCAACCTCTTTCAATGGTTTTTTGCACATAGGACACACTTTTTTGTTCTTCATCCACTCGCCAAGACAATCCCTACAGTATTTATGGCCACAAGGAGTCAAAGTACCGACTAAAATGGTAAAACGGCAAATAATACACTGATTTGATTCATCATTGCAATCCCCTTGAAGAGCATCCAATGATCTTAAATAGTTTAGACGTGCCTTGTTTGTTCTCACTCGGGATTCATGTTGCATCATTTGCAGCCGGATTGTGTCCATATCTTTCATGCTGACTTCTTTTGGACTCATAGAGGATTCTTGAGGTTGATATTTCACCAACTCATCAGACCTAGATTGAAGAGCTCTATAGTAAGCAATCTTTGAATTGAAAACGTCGTTTATACCATTAAGAAGTTTAACTTTTATCTCCTTCAATTTCTTATTCTGCGAAGTTATTTCACTTTTGAGGACCTTCAAGCAACGCTTCAATTCCTGAATACCAATCTTCATCGTTTCATGTGAAAATTGAGATGCACCCGCAGAATTTTCCATATTCTGCTTTTCTTCCGTCAATTCCAAGAAGACAGTTTTAAAAGATTGCTTTGGTAACTCTGTGGCATCGGGTTTGACGAATTTCCTCAATTTATCCAATTCGTAATAAATTAGTGAATGATCAACGGCGTCTTCAGGATTGGGCTTTAATTTTCTCTTCTTCACAGCAGGCTTGGCTTCTCCATGTTTGAATCGACCCTTCTTCTTTCTGATCCACTCCTTATCACTATCTTCATGATCACTCACATTATCCAATGTCTTGACCTCTACCTCTGTGGAATTGACCGCCCTCTCTCTATCCTTCAAAATCAAAGCAAGTTGATCAATTAACGCTTGTGATTCCTCTTGAATTGTAAGAGAATTGGCATATTCACTTCCAGTCAAATCCTCATCACCCCTAGTAACTGGAATGGATTGTAACTCCACTAATCGTGTAAACCATTTGTTTATAATATCTGATTGCTTGTCCAACTCGTTTGCTGTTTGGATTGCTCTTTCACATGAAAATTGCGACCCCAATGAGGTTTTTGGTTCCTCTAAGGCGTCAATGAGCGTGGTTGGGATATATGGACAAACTTGAAGAAGTTGCTCGCTCTCTTTTTTTATCTCACTTGGAATGGTCGTCGTTTCATCAGCGGCATCTTCCTCCTCCTCTTCCTCTACAGCGATTGGAATCTCTTCTTCTTCTACAGGGATAGTGGGTAGTTCATCTGGGGTATAATTATTAATTGGTGTAAACGTCTCATTCATTTTCTTGATAGCGTCCTTTGTTTTATTCAATGGGAATTCTAATATATGGTTTATTAAATCATCAGCCTTTTGATAGTATTCATTTTCCAAATCATAATGTACTTTTTCCTCATATTTTAACTCTTCAACATTGGGAGGAACTTCCTCATGATCCTCCAATTCCTTCATCTTTTCTTTGAGTCCTTCAAATGTATCGGGAATTTTCCACATAGGCCTATAATGTTGGTAATGAGAAGATGCCAACATAAAATACGCTTGATGGAGGAGATCATGAGTCCTTGATAACCTGCTTCCCCATAGAGCTCTATCTAGATTCCTACCACTACTTTCAGCTTCTATCTTGGCTGAACATTCCATTATCTTTCTCTTAAACAGATCGACTCTATCATCTAATTCCTTAATAACTGTTTCAAATATCGCCCTCGATTTTGCTGGTTCCCTCAAAAACTCCCATATCTTTCCAACCATCACTTCATCTCTAAGATAGTTTGAATCATGATGGTAAATTTCCATTTCTGTGCTTTTTATTAATTCCTTTAGAACCCCATCCAATGTACCGATTGTCATATCGTTCATCTCATCGTCCCCATTTTTCTTGTTTTCATCCTTTGCACCGCTATCCTGCATGGTTTTCAATATTAGGGCATGATTACAAACCATTCGCAACCAACCCGACCATTTTCTCATACCCACTCTACTTTTATCTAAATCAAATCCATCAATGACAGGTTCTCCCAATTCATTCAAACCTACCTGTTGAAGAAATCTGGAATATAGATTGGAGTAGTTATCCCATTCAATGTTACTGAATGGGGATCTCAAAAGAATTCTTGTTTGACGTGGTAATTCAACCTGGGAGCCCACCATATGTTTTGTGTGACGCAGACACCTATCCTTTATCAGTCTATCAAACAAATTCCTTGGTACATTGTCCCAATCTTTGGGTGTCAATGTATCTAATGGGAACAACCGCTGAGATTTCATTAGCGATAACAAATCATTCAAGTTCTTTCTAATGAGTGTACCAGAAACACACCAGGTATGCACTCTTGGGATGATTCGGGAAAATTTGGCAACTTTAGACATTGATATTGTGGCTAATTGGGCTTCATCCAAAACCAATCTATGAAATTCTAAACGCATCAAAGGAGAGGAATAATCTATTCTTTCATGACTTCCGGAAGCCATTCTTTTCGGTCTTTCCGTGGGCTTAAAAATTGCCCTATCCAATTCTTTTGCAAGGATGTTGTATGAGGTTAAAACAATATCGTATTCAGAAAGAATTTTTGCTATGGATAAAGGTGTTAAATCGGAATCCCCCTCTTCCATAACCATCACCCCCCTATAAACAAAAACAGATAAATTTGATGATTCTTGTATTTCATCAACCCACTGTGATGTTATCGTTTCTGGGCATAGAATTAGAGTCGTCTTACACTCTTCTACCAATCGAGAATTGTCAAATGGGTCCCTCTTTGGCCCAGCCCTTATATTAGTTCTAGGATGAGATTTAACCAATGTGGTGACTTCCAAAGTCTTCCCTAACCCCATTTCCTCACAGAGAAATGCTTTTGCTGGAGGTAGATTCCTTGATTTCAACATTTGCAGAAACGTCGATGTTGTCATTATTCCCCCATTTATTGGATTGAACCAAATTTCATCGATAGTTCTTAAGTTAGAAAAATGGACCCTCGTCCATCCAGGAGAAAATTTGTCCAAGATGATGCTCACCTGTTCAGTGGTCAAGTGGTCTGGATTGATGAGCAACTTTTGAATCTCACCATTCACCATTTCAACTCCTTCGTGACCTAACATCCAATCGAGAGATTGTGCCTGGTATGGCAATAGAGTTTTCTCAATCCCTCTCACGTCTCTAGGCTTTATATTTGGATCATTTGCTGTTCTATTTGTATTTTGAGTTATGGTTGAATAGAAGGAAGACACTGTCGGTTTTGACCAGTTTGATGTTTCTGATGATTGATATTCAGTTAGTTCGGGTATAAATATGTAATCCAATAAGATCTTCAAGTTGGCCAGTGTCCTCGTAGTTGTTTGAAAATACAACGATTGATGAACCCACAATTCGTAGTTCCAAACACAGTTAACTTTGACTTGGGAACCGGAAATAAATGCCACTTTCAAGGTTTTCAAATAAGGTGTCACCACGTGAAAATTAGTCGCATTGATAACCGGTCCATGGCTCAAAAAGTAATGTAAAGTTTGGTAAAGTTCTTTATTGGATCCCTCATATTTAATCTTCATCAATTGTTCCATTTTAGTACCTGGCGTTACAGTCAATGATATTGTGTCATTGAAAACCCGAAATTTTACCGGCACATTTTCCAGTTCATAGCAATCACCTAATCCCTCAGGACAATCATCAATACTGGTTGTAAATTCCAGATATTCGTCTCCATTGACGATTTGAAAAAAGTTAAAAGGAGGGGGTTCCACCTTAAAGACTTTTTTTGTCCCATTTTCAAAAAGATTTTTAAAGGTCGCTAGATTGAAGGCGATTATCTCCATATATGTGGAAGTAAGGTTGGTTAGGATATGATATCGAATTACGTAATTGAAACATTTTTTTAAAAAAGAAATTGCTCAGTATGCTCAGCAACCATCAAATGAAGACAATAAAAATGTGTGTTGAATTGTGGCTTGAAAATGTTACAAATAAAGAAAAAAAACAGAAAAAAGTTGAATAATATGACCTATTACTTGGGGTTGTTAAAGATATACCTCAATAGGCTTGATCTAATAGGCTTGATCTGAAACGACTTGCTCAGTCAAATTACCTCTGCGCTCCTGATCCTTTTCTAAGACTTCAAACAACCCTTTAAAGTTTCCAGCACCAAATCCATTATGATTGTGTCTTTGGATGATTTCAAAGAAAAATGTTGGTCTATCAAATAACGGTTTAGTGAATAATTGCAAAAGATACCCCCTTTCATCAAAGTCTACCAAGATTCCCAGTTTTTTGATCATCTTGATTGTTTCTTTTATCTTTGGATGACTCCTTACCTTTAATCGCTTTTCCAAATTTGTGTAATATTCAACTGGGATTTCGATGAATTCGGCACCCATTTCTCTCATATTTTTAACCGCCGAAATGATATCAGTAGTGCGAAGTGCAACGTGCTGGACTCCGGATCCACTGTTGAATTCAATAAACTCTTCAATTTGGGACTTTTTTAGCCCGAGGGCCGGTTCGTTGATGGGCATTTTGATGGCTTCTTGGGGTGAGGCCATGACGGTAGATTTCAATGCAGAGAATTCTGTGTAAACATCTCTTTCATCCACGGACCAAAACTTATGGAAACCGAAGGCTTTTTTGTAGTAATCACATGCTTTTTCCATTTCATGCCAATCCTCATTTTGCACACAGTGATCAATGACGTCCAATTTCACTCTTGGCTTGATTTTTCCGTAGCAATCTTCCAAATGGAACCCCGGTAAAAACCCCATGTAATTGGACCTGTTGACAAAAGAGTGAACGACGTCATTGAGACCCTTGACTTTGGCGATTGTGATTTTACCGAATTCGTCGACCATTTCCATCGGTTCTTTGAGAATGGTGGCACCACCACCTTTTGCAAATTGAACGGCCATTTTCACGTCTTCCACCTGAAAAGCCACATCTTTCACGGAATCACCATGAGTGGCCACATGGGTGTGAATTTCATCCACCAGTTTATCACCAGAATTCAAGGGCCTTATGGCTCCCATAAAGACCAAAATTACTTTGGAATTTTTAACCGCTACAGCCGAGATGTTTCTGCTTCCTGTTTCTAATCCCTTCCTAGCAAATGCTTGGAAACCATAACATTTAATCATATGGCTAGCCATAATCCTCGGTGAAGAAACGTAAAAGACAATATGGTCAAACTCCCTACATTGTTGAGCAAGAAAATTTCCATCACTTATAACCTCACCTGTGTGATTATTGATGCCAGTAACGGTCATTGTGAAGAGAACAATGTTTTGCCCCTTTGGGATTAATTGAGCAGATGAGCGTCTTTTCTTTCCACACACGACACAATTCCCTGTAACACCGTAGACATCCCACAAAAAATGTTGGGCTCAAAATGGCTCATATGCTCAGTCATCCTCCATGTGGCTGTGAACTGTTGGGCTCAAGATGGCTCATATGCTCAGTCACTCTGCATGTGGCTGTGAACTGTTGGGCTGGCAGAAGATCTGTGTCATCCCTAGCTGTGGCTGCACTGTGCATAAATTGTTCTATATACGGACATGATGCATAGCCGGCCCGTGACAGAAAACGTCTTCACTGCAGGGAGTGACAGAATCGATACCCCGCCTTGTGTTGGTTCTCCGCTTGGTCATCATAAAATATAAAGCAGCATATACTCCCCACTTTGTCCCCTCCATCATTTGCCCGAACCCTCAACCGTGGAGCCTTGTAATAATACGCAGAGCCCAACATTTTCGAATCTAAGAAATGTGTCAAAAAAGTTTTTGCATCTTTCTCTTCAAACTGCCGAGAACTTCTTGAATCTAAACAATGTCTTCTGCAATTGCTCAATTAATTCAGTCTCAGACAGATGGTGCCGCTAATGGTACCGGTATCACGAAGTTGATTAATATCACAAAAAATTTCTTACAAATCACGGACGTTAAGGAGATTCCAACGTTTTTGATTGATTATGTGGAGGGTCTTCAACAATCCCAATTTGGGGGGTACCCAAACCAGGATGATATTGCACCAAGTGCAGTCTTTTTGGCTCTCTTCATTGTGATCGCTATTGCTCATGGTACAATTTTTGCGGTGAACTGGAAGAGGGGCCACAAGTTTCTCCTCTCTGCTTGTCTATGCTTTTATGCAACCATGAGATGGATTGGGTTTGCCCTCCGTATTGTGTGGGCTAAGGATTTGCTCAAGTTGCACGTTGGTATTGCCTCCGAGGTCTTGTTGGTTTTACCAATCGTCTTCTTGGCTTCCTTCAACCTTGTTTTAGCCCAACGTCTCTTTACCTGGAGACACCCAATCATCGGTAATCACAAGTGGTTCTGGTATTTGATGATCTTCCTCTACACTGTGGTCACTGCGGTTGTTATCATGACAATTGTTGCTGGTGTCATTCCATACCTCTACTTTCTTTCCCGTTCTCACTACGATATGTGCCGTAACGTTGTGAAGGTCACCTCTATCTTGATTTCCCTCTACTCCTTGGCTTCGATGGCTCTTGTTGCCTTCTCTTTCCTCGTTGGAACCACACAAAAAGAAAAGGAAGCCTTGGTTTACCAACCATTCTGGATCAAGTCTTTTGCTCCAACCTACTTCCCACCTGTGAATGCTTCTAAAGAAGGTGAAACTTTATTTGTTCAGTCTCACATTAACGACTCCAGACCAGCCTTGAGAACAGTTGTTGGTGGTGGCTCTAACTTTGTCTCCGGTGCCGATGAAGCAGAATCCCAAGAATTGGCCGAATTTGAAAATTCCGGTGATTCCAAGTTCTCTACCAAGCATAACGTTTCCCTCATTATCATCGCCATCTCATCGCTTTTTGTTTTTCTTGGTGCTATCTTTAGATGCGTTGCCTGCTTTATTGACGACATTGTTGCCGAACAATCATGGATCTACAAGCCTGTCGTCATGTACGTCTTATGGGGTGCTTTGGAAACCATCTGTAACACAATGTACCTTGTGGGTAGAATTGATTTGAGATTCTACAGACCCGATGCCCTCAAGGGTACAAGGTTCACCGACAAACCGCAAATCCCTGCCACTATGTCTCCAGAACCTACCAACACCGAAAAGGAGCAAAACTCCAGTGTTTCTCACGACCTCTCCGAAGAGAGGGTTTAATTTAATGATTTAGGATTTTGGCCAACTTCTGTTTAGGATATTTTTAATAATTAATTGACGATACTACGTATAACCAAGAAAAGAAGCAAAAAATGCTGAGCACATTTCTTTTCATGCCAAGGTTACTCAAAGGATGGATATAGATTTGTTTGTATTCACTTTAAATTGTGCAAAAAGCAGTCCACAACAGCTCCTTGACTCTATGGAGAGAGTTTTGCCACCTCAATGTCCTCAATTGCTTGTTTTCGGCTTTGAAGAGCTGTCCACAATTTTAAATGGCACATCATATAATGTAATTGATAAGATAGTCACAGGCATATCTCAGAAGTTACTTCGAGATTTAGGTCAAAAATACAAGAAGGAAATAAAAGAGGTTGGTCAGTGTCATTATGGGAACATTGGATTGATCATCTTGACCTCTTCCATTGATTGTGTGGAAGATATTATACAATCCAGAGGCATCCCAGTTGGCCTCTACTATACGAGCTTGAAAGGAGCGATTGGACTTCGAGTCTTGTACTTGGGCCAAGAGTTTACTTTTGTAGCGCTCCATTTAAATGCTGGAGAAACCCCAGATTCCTTTCGGCGAAGAAACAGGGACATCAAGTCCGTTTTGACGGGATTAAAGTTTCAAGATGGATTTGCTGTTCTAAAGAAAAATTCCCATTGTTTCCTATTGGGAGACTTCAATTATAGGGTTGATGATGGAGTAGATCAATTGAAAAGTGTCATGAAATTGGAATTGACTCATTTCAAGGAACATCTCATCACCTTTGAACCTACCTATAAATTTGAAATTGGGAAGAACGATTACAACAATAAGCGGACTCCGTCATGGTGCGATAGAATCCTCTATCTCACCAATTGTGAAGCAAAGGTGCTTCTTTATGATTCAATTCCGGAACACAAGGAATCGGATCATAAACCCGTGGTTTTACATCTTCGGATGCCATTAAAACCACCGGGAGTTTCGATTGTGGAGAGCGAATTATTCGGTTATGATGTAAATCAGGACTTGGATTACAAGGTGGTAGCATTTGTCGATAGGGTCTTGGCACTCTTCTTGACGATCCTCACCACTAGGGTTGGGATTGTCGTGGTGTTGATTGTGACCATTTTCATAACTTATCTACTTATATAAATATCATTTCCCCGTATACTTTGCCTTACCAAAATCAAAAGGAATGTAATGAAATTTGATCATGTGTTGGATCTGTTTCCTCATGGTGAGGATGAAAAGGAAGACAAAGTAGAAGACCAAAATGGGCCAAAACACTGGAATGTCAAGCAATGGCACAAAGGAACAGGTAAGTGCAGCAAGGGTTGAATAGAATGTCTTCTCCCAAAATTTAAATTCCGGCAAACGTCTGATGAATGGCCTGAATTCTTCATCATTCTCGTCCATCTTGGATGTACCCTCTTCGATCGATTGATCATTCATATCTTGCTCCAAACTTGGGTCAAATTTAGGCGTGAGGAATTTGAGAAACATATTCAAAACAAAGATTGCCCATGTGTAACAGATGATGTACCAACCCTCTGCGTAAATGATCCTCAACATGAAGAGGGCAATCAAGACATACGTGACAATCCATCTCTGAATTGCCAATGGCGTAATGATATCCAAGATCACCCTGTATTGGACCTTTGTCCTCTGCAAATATGCGTCAAATGGGCCCTCTTTGGGATCGTTTAAGTCCTCAAAATCCATTGCCAATTGAAGAGAAAGGAATACCTCTGAGTGATGGCTGAAAAAATACTACGTAATGTAAATATAGTCACGTGCCACAGTGGGATGATCTATTTTAGAGAGCCAAAAAGGCCAAAGAAATGACCAAGATGTTCTAAATGTGGTATTGAATGAGTGAATATGTAATGTGGTAAACCTTTCCTGTCTTAAATCAAATTTATTTGGCAATTGTTTTTATAAAACATTTTCATGGATTCACTTTTAATTTTAAAAAGCATCCCCCTAGTGATTCATTAGGAAAAGTTGAAAGTTTTTCCTTATTATTTCCTCTTTGGATACCAATCTTCAAATTATTGATTTATCAAATAAAAAACGGATGAGCACATGAGCACCTCTATTCTTCTCTTCATAACACTGAAAAATTTTAAACTTCATCCCATTAAACCCAAGATATCTTAAGATTGATAAGATGTTCAAGCTCCAAGTGGTGATCATTCCACCTAGTGGATTGAACTACCAAGAGGAGAAAGAAAAAAGACCGGAAGTTGCGAATTACGATCAAAACTCCAACACTAAATTAATGAGTACTCCAATTGCAAATTTAATGATGAATAACTCCTACATGTCACCTTTCTTTAATAATTTCAACACAATGAGGGAGCCAAATCCAAATGTGAAGAAAATGTTGCATTTAACCAAAGGATCCAATGATTTAAAAACAGTGGCGGTTGAAATCAATGAAAGATTCCAAAAATTATACCCAATGGAATCACCATTGGAGATATATCAAATGCAAAACTCTGAAGAGTGTGATTTGGACCCCGATTATAAGGTGGAAATGGTTTTTGACACAAATAACATCTGTAGAGTACTTGTGCAGAACGATTTTAACGAAGTCACCACCCCAAATGGAAAGCGCAGACTTATTGGTGATTTGAACCATATAATGAAAAAGAAGAGAAATTCCATTTCTTCATCATCACATCATTATAAGAAACCATCCTCAATTTGGACAACCTCATATTCAAGAACAGAAGATACCGATCTTTCGATCCTTAATACCAACTTGACATTACCAATTCCGGATGAATCGATGGCTAATGAAACAATAATCCAACCACCAACTAAATCAGACCATCTTCGCATGCCATCTCCAATTATAGCCCAGGGCTCACCCCAAAGAATCACTTCTGGTATGTTAACAACTGAGGATCAACCGGATCTATCGAAGTTTTTGGATGATGTTGACGAAATGGATGTGGATATCACCCATCCAAGTGTTCCAAGTAAAGAGGATGCCATCAAAAATAAGAATATTGGAAAAACTCCTCAAAAAAGAAATATCAGCATGATTTCTAACGTTCCTGGCCTTTCAACACCACTACCAAAAACCAGAGTCAATGAAAAACTCCAAGAAGAAGTTGAAATTTTACCAAGACAGACAGAACAAGAGGTGAATCCACCAGAAACTCCTCATTCTATCGTTGTTCCAAAAGTGGTCACTGGATTTCAAACGAGAATTGACGCCCAGCGAAAGAGATCCAAGGAGACGACAGAGGTTATTTTCAATGAAGACGAGGAGCCCCAATTGAAGCAAAAGGCAGAGGAGAGAAAACCAGCAAAAACTGTTGGAAAATCCCAAATGGAAGGTGTTGTTAAAAATACCGATATTCCATCCTCAGATAAAGCCAAGAACGTCATCACAGAAAAGTTGATCCTTTCTATGGAAGAACCAGCGACAAATAAAAACCACTCAGATCCCGTTATAATTTTAGATGAGCCCTCTGACCTGAACAACAACCAGAAACCAAAACAGAGACAAAAACTCCCGACAAAAAAGGAGTTACTGGATCATGCGTTGGCTTTGAAGAATGCCCATTCAAAAGGTCAAGCTTCTGCTGCTAAAACAATTGCTGAATTGAAAAAAAAGGTGGCAATGGAAGTTCAAAAGGTCAGCTCAGCAATTCCCATCCCATCACCGCCATTTGAAAACAATACAATATCGGATTTGAATCCATCCAATATTCTTCCAAACCCAAGACGCAGAGTTAAAACACCAAAGGCATTGGAATTAGAAAGTAAAAATAAGAATTCTATTTCATCTCTTTCCACCTCCTCTAAAACCGAGGACCACATGGAAGTTGATGAAGAAACCACTCGAACATTGTCTCCATCACCGGAGGTTGTTGATGATGATGATAAGATGGATATTGATAAGAAAGATGTTATTGTGGAAAAGATCATTCTTAAGGAGCCAACTCCTGGAAAATCATCCAAGGCGTCCGTTAGAAAGGATAAAATAACTATTTCTGATAAAATGGACATTGATCAACCATCAGTTAAGGATCCGGTTACCACAGAGTCAACTAAAACCAAAAATATTCTTCAGAAGGAAGCTCAATCACAATCACAAACAGTGCAAACAAAAAAGACCGGCCCTGTTGTTGTCATGCCAAAACAAGATAAGAAACCAACAGCTGCCGGAAATTCAAACACACAGCTGAAAAAGACTGCAGACGTCTCCAAGTCTCAAACTTCATCATCATCAGGATCTTCATCGGATTCATCCACTGACTCATCTTCAGATTCCGACTCCTCCGACACCGAAAGCTCCTCCTCTAGTGAAGAGGAAGAAGCGAGCTTTAAATCGAAGAAACCCCTTATAGTTTCTACTCCGAAGACTATGGTGAATAAGAGACAATCACTACCCGTTAGAGGTGTGGTACGTATTGCCTCTCCTAACTTAACCCCAACTTCTAGTAACTTAGGACAGATTGCAACGACCCCCCCTGTGAATACATCCGTTATTAAAGTCCAATTGCCCGCCGTGGAAAAATCAAATAGGAGGAAGACCTTACCAAACTTGTCCACTTTTGTTTCAACAACTTCTGATACTATCAAAAAGAACGAAGCAAAGCAAAACTCAAGGAAGCAACCGGAGGTGATATCCAGTGAAGAAAGTGATTCTGAAAGTGGTTCCGATTCTGATTCCAGCGTCTCAGGTTCCGATTCAGGTTCAGATTCCGATTCAGACTCAGAAAGTGATTCAGAAAATGATAAGTCAAAGAGTGTATTTGCCAATTCAAAAAGCGTTAATAGCGTGCTATCAAAGTTTCAATCTTCCAAGAAGAGGAAAAAGAACTCTGGATTTGCGGGTTTGATGAAGGATTTGAAGAAATAAAGACCCCATTTTATAACTGCTATTAGAATAATTTAAAGAAACAAAATATAGAAAGGGATCAATCTCTGGTATTCTCAATGAAACCAAGTGCAGTTTCTTGGTCGATTTCACTGATAGTACTGGTCTTATTATTGAACATGACACCATAAAATTTATCACACACCTTCAACTGTTCTGGTCGGAACGTTGTACAGATAAATTGGGCTGTTCTTGACAATTGATGGACTAAATTGGCAACAGATGTACGGTATTGGGTGTCCAAATTGGCATCAATTTCATCAAAAAGATAGAATGGTGCTGGATCTGCCCTTTGGATAGCAAATATCAGTGCAAGAGCACAAAGGGTTTTTTGACCCCCTGAAAGCTGTTCAATTCTCTGTTGTTCATTCTGTTTTGAATTAAAAGAAACAGAAATGGAGACACCAACGAAAGCTTTCATCACCGAGTCAATATCATTTTCAGCTTCTTGTTCTTCATGGTTAGAACTCATCACGTCCACGTCCTCTTCATCCTCGGATTCGTGTCTTGGGGGAACCTGAGACAACGAGAAATTGTTACCAGGTTCAACGTTTTTTTTCTGCATGATGATTAACTTCCCCTTACCTTCCGGCACCAGCTTTTCAAACACCTCCGCAAAGCCAATACTCACCTCTTTGAATGATCTGATGATGGCTTCATTCTTCCTCTTTTCTAAAACATTCATCAAATGCTCAATGCTCTCCTTGGATTCCTCCAATTCCTTCAATTTCTTAACTAACCCAATCTTCTCATCATTGAATCTCCGGAACTGGTCCAGCGACTTTTTGTTCACGTAAGTAAAAGCCTTTAATTCCTGGTTTATCTTTGACAACTTGGCTGTCAACGAAGATGTGGATTCGTTCTTATATGCGGATTTTGTATTCTCAGGTAGAGCCCCTAATTCACCAATGATCTTCTCCTTTTCCCTTTGGATATTTCTTAATCGGGTTTTCTTCACCATTCCCCTATCTGATTCCTTACTAATTTCATCATAAAGTTCAATTGCTTTAGCTTGTTGTTCATCCATTTCATCAACTTCTATCTCAAGATTTTGAATTTCCAAATCTGTTTCCGAGATGAGCGTTTGGAGATCGCCCATTTTGGAATTTATGGCGTTTTGCTTGGCTTCTAGTGTTGCAATTTGTTGCTTTGCATCATCCAAATTATAACTGGACATGTTATAATCAAGTGCCGATGCCCTGAGCGATAAATCATTAAAGGCAGGAATGAGTTTTTCAGTAATATGTGAATTTAAAGTAGATTTTTCTAATTCCAATTCATTCAGTTTGCTTTCAGTTTCTCGTTTTTGTTTTTCCAATGTGGGTAAGGTTTCAATGATTCGTGATAATTCATCGGATTCATCATTTGTCAATGCCAATTGAGTGAATTCTGCCATTTTTTGGGACTTGAATTCTTCAATCCTAGTATCAAAGGATTTTATTTGATCTTTGAATTCAGCCACAAGTTTTCCCAATGCATATTTTTCATCATTTAACCTAGTTAAATCCATGTCCAGCTTATTTTGTTCACTAATAAGTGTATTCTTTGAGTTGATCAAATCCTCCAATTGGGTCCTCTTTAACACCATGTCTGCATTTTTCTTGGTGATGGCCACGTCCAAGCTCTTAATTTCCTCCTTCAATTGCCCAATCGTGGCAGTTGCGAATCCAATTTGATTCTTCACTTTACTTAGCTCGGAAAGAAATTCCACCTTGGAGACCTTTGTGTCCCTATAACCACCAGACAGCACCCCATTACGATCCACTCTATCTCCATCTAATGTTATGGCATCTAGATTATAATCTCTGACTGCCTCACTACCGACTTCCAAATTGACGCACACAAGGGCACTTCCAAAAACATGCATGACTGCTGGCCATAAAGCCTTCTTTGTTGTCTCATCGCCCATAGGACTGATTTTTTTATAGAGAGGAACAAAGGAATTACCTTTGGGGAAATTGTAAGTTGGATACCGGATCTTGTTCAGAGGAATAAAAGTTATTCTACCACCTTTATGTTTTGCTAATTCCTTTATAATCAATTCAGCCACTTGCTCATTAGCAACCACAATATGAAAAAGTGAGTTTCCTGCAATCACCTCAGCTGCTGTTTTATACTTTTCAGAAATGGTGATGAGCTCACCAAGACATCCATAAACTTTATCTTTTTGGCCTAATCTCTCTGCAATCAAATTAACCAGTTCAATACCCTTAGAAATCGACCCATCAATTGATCCATGAAGATTCTGTTCAACTCGTATCAAGGTCTCATTGTGCTGCTGAATGATTGCGTTTTGGCGAGCCTCATCTCGCCATTTTTGTGATCTTTCATCCACAAGTTCCCTTGATTCTGATTTAAGGGCCACATATTCTTCATCAAGCTTTTTGATTTGAATATCCATCAAATCTGCTGGTTGAGCTTCCATTCTAGTTATTTCCAATTGACTAATCTGAGAATTCAGTTCCTCAACTTGAGTCACCGTTTTCACCAACTGTATCTCTTTATTAGATCTTGTTTGGGTTACCTTATCTATTTGCTGCATTAACCATTGATCTCGTTCATTTTTATCTGCAAACTGAAAGGATTGGGTCTTTTTATTGATCAATTTCATTTGTTTTTCATTGAATCTAGAAATTTCCGAAACTACGATCTTCAATTCTTGATCAAGACTCTGAATTTCAGGGTTCAACTCACCTATTCTATGCTTTTTTTCTTCTATCTCTATTTGAATTGATTTCAACTGAGCGGCTAAATCGTTTGAACCGTTTTTTGTTTCCAATTCCAAAGTGGATAACCCAACCTTCAAATTAGCCAAAGTGGTAAGTACTTGGGATTTTTCCTTTTCTAATTGGTCTATTTCAATTTGAGTAAACTTTTTCTCCTCCAATTTATTGGACAATATCTTTTGCTTCATCGAAATCGACTTTTCTCTTTTTTGGACTTGATTAGCAATTTCTAGAATATCTTCATCTTCATCTTCAGATCCCTCAATTTTATCTATTTGATCTTGAATTCCCTTGATTTCTCTATCACGAATATTCCATTCTATCATTTTTCGTTTTCTATTGAGACTATCAAATTGTTTGTATTCCTCTCTCTCTACACTCAAATCCTCCAAACGCTCTTCGATATCTTCGAGCATAATTTTAATTTGATCTTGCTTTTGGGCCGTGATTTTCATCTCCTTTTGAGAATCCTTCAATTTTGTTTCAAAGATCCCTGCACCGGCAACATCCTTCAATAATTCTAATCTTTCACTATCCTTTGCATTGGTCAAAGCCGTCACTCTTCCTTGAGGGACAATATAGTATGGATTTGTCTTGCTGAACCCTGCAACCGACAAATGGGACATGATCTCAGACCTTGTCATTGACTGGTCGTTCAACGTATAATCGTCCTTATTAAACCCAATGGACCTTCTCACTTTCACCTCGTCTTTTGGCGTTGGAATCCTTCGATCAGTGTTGTCAAAAACTATTTCAACATAGGCAAAAAGAGTTGGCGTGGACGACTCATGTAGCAAGCCTTTTCTTTCTTCTGGAGACAATCTTGCAAAGTCATCAGACAAAACAAATCTGATGGCAGCAAAGAAGTTTGATTTTCCTGATCCGTTTCTCCCAGTGATCACGTTATGATGTGGCGACAAGTTTGTGATAATTGTTTCGTTTTTGTAGGTCTTGAACCCCTGTATTGTAATGAGTTTGATGTACATTGATGCTATGATAAAGAAGAGAAGCTCATCGCCTGTATTCGTGTTTACGCGTCGCACTTTTGAGCGACAAGATGAACAACGTTACGTAATTGTTTGCTCATTTGCTCATTTATAACCAAACCCGGCAAATTAGGTGGTTAATAACAATCAAACTTTAGACGAGTTTATTATTTGGGTGAAAATATAATTTAGTTGCCAATGGATAAGTTCTTTTATTAAATTGCAAGTATTCCTAATCAAAAGCAGTGTTTGGACGCTTTAATAATTGAGTTCAATTAATGATCAACACATTTTAATTGTTTGTTCCACTGTTTTCAATTTGCCTAACCATACCAAGTCATTTTTCTCCTTTTGCTTGTTTAATCATTTTCTTTCTATCAGGTTCAGTTATTGATAAATTTATATCTTTCACTTTGTTCTTCTTAGCCACCAAAGTTGTTGGTTCGTTGGTTCCCTTATTGATGTGATTACTATCAAGGGAAAAAAATCACTACCTTGCGTACCACAGCACTTTTTTTGCATAATCATTTGATGACTTACTTCGGTTGTTTGTTCGCTTCTTCATTTTCCTCTTCTTCGCTTGTTCGCATGATAACTTTCCTTTATAAAATTTTATTAACCCCTATAGTAATTTGGTTCCACAAAGGGAAGACCAGCCACTTGGGCCTTTCTCAATTTTCCTCTAATCTCAACAAGGATTTCGGTACCCTTCTTATTGTAAGGCTTGTTGATGAAAGCCTGTGCAACGTTACCACCTGCAGTTGGGGATGGAGATCCGGAACAGATGACACCAATCTCTTCCTTCTTTTCATTGAAGATCTTATTGCCATGTCTTGGAGATGGACCCTTTGATTGAACACCTACACGCTTGAAAGTCACGGATTTAGGGTCCTCCAATTGAGAGAGTATTGTAGATTCCCCATTGAACCCCGCCCCGTGGTGACGTCTTGACTTGGACACAAGCCAGTTGAGTGAGGCCTCAATTGGTGTGGTTTTTTCATTCAATTCGTGGCCATAAAGACACATACCGGCTTCCAATCTAAGGGAATCTCTTGCAGCCAAACCGATTGGCTTGACTTCGGATTCCTCAAGAAGGGCTCTGAAGAAATCCTGACCCACTTTGGAATCTGGGATTGAAATTTCGAACCCATCCTCACCGGTGTATCCACCTCTTGCCAAATGGAACTTGTCCGATCCAAATGATGGCATGGAGATATATGAAGCATTACCAAAAAAGAGGCCATTCAAGTCATCATTGGTGAACTTTTGCAAAGTTTGTGTGGCTGTTGGTCCTTGGATTGCCAAAAGAGTGCCCTCGATCGTGTCATGTTGGACCTGTGGGAAGGCCTTCATTTCCTGCGATAAGAATTTCAAATCCTTCTCTCTACAACCAGCATTTGTCACCACATAGTAATCATCATCTGCGTGCTTGGTAACAATTGTATCATCGATTACACCACCCTCCTTGTTCAACAAGACTGACAAATGACTTTGGCCGTACTTCAGTGCCTTAAAATCGGTCGGACACACTTTTTCTAAAAATTCCGTTGCTTGAGCACCCTTAAAGGTGTGTTGAAGCATGTGTGACACATCAAAAACACCCGTGTGTTGTCTAGTCCAGTTGTGTGATTCAATATGTGTTTGATCCTTGTACAAGACTGGCATTGAGTATCCAGCAAATGGAACCATCGTTCCACCTAACTCAACATGGATGTCATAAAGGGGAGTTTTTAAAAGTGTACCAGTTGATTGATGTCTAATAGCGGTGATTCTTCTAAGCATCTTTCAGGGCAAGAGTATCCACTATCTTAAGCAATTGATGGAGGGGATTTCACACCTTTTATACATTGGCCGGAGTCACAGCACGAGTCAATTCTCACGTTCGGAGTCACGGTGTTAAGAGAGCAGAGTCACGGCTTATGTAATGTTACATTACGTTACCCCCTCGGCCGGATTAGGTAATGTGTCCGCTAAATGCCGTATTCCGGTCACGTGACGCTCTATTGTTGACTTGTGGTCAACCGTTCAACATTTTTTTTTGCATTATTTTCTCCACGGATGACATAATATCTCCGGTTTGACACCGACAAGCCGCTGTACAATGAAGAGGAATCGTGCTCCCAAGGCCTGTATTAGATGTCATGATAAGAAGGTTAAATGTGATCTTTTAGCAAAAGATCCCTGCACCAATTGCTCTCTAGCTCAAACCGAATGTGCTCTTTATATCCGAAAGAAGAGAAAGAAATCCTCTTTTAAAGAGTCCACAATGGAATTTCATCGGCCCAGCTTGATAAATAGAAGATCATCACGAAGACCAACATTAATTGAAAATTTGAACGAAGCTGAAGATAATGACACGTTACGACCAGTGACTCCGTTGGAAGGGTCATTTTTAGAATCAAATAAACAAGAAATGTATCCTTACATATCCTCGGTTAGTATCAATCCTAATTACCTTTTTAAAGAGGACATGCATGATTTAATGAATTATGAATGGGAAAATAAGACCCCATTGATGAAGCCGATTTTTGAAAAATCGATCGATATGATAACAGAAAATAAGAGAACCAGGTCTTACACCTTGGATCAATTTGATTTTAAGGTATTGGGCATGTTTGGTTGTTTTAATATACCCGATTTTGAAACCTGTTGGTTGTACATTGATTCCTTCTTTGAAGGTATCAATGTTCAATATCCGATCATTAATAAGAAGAAATTTTATGAGGATTATGCCAATTTGGAGTGTCCGCCATCTCTTCTCTTACTCAATTCCGTCCTATTCTTAGGTTCCTGGTCCTTATACGTTCCGATCGAAGAAAAGGATAAAACCTTACAAATATCCGAAATTTTCTTCAAGAGGGCCAAACTCATTTATGATTATGGGCTTGAAACAAGTCCAATTCCACTGATTCAATCTTTACTTTGCTTTGTTTTTCGTTATGATAACATGTCCTCGCTTAGTAAAAATGATATCTATTGGACAAGAACTGCAATTAATGTGGCCTTTCAATACGGGTTCAATTTAACTCCAAGACATAAGGACACATACGAGACTAACATGAGATTGAGATTGTGGTGGATGTTGGTACTCAAGGATAGAATGACGGCCTTGGGTTTCAGTCAACCACCAATGATAGCCCAGGATATCACCTCAGCTCCACCTTTAACATTGGAGCATTTGGGAGATTCAGATATGTCCCAATTGGAAATGAAATACACTGTCCAACTTTGTAAATTATCGATCCTTGTTGAAAACATCATCAAAGAAGAGATAATGATGAACAAATTGCATTCTCAAGGATTACCGATTTTAGACCATATTAAAAAATGCGATTTGATGATGATCGATTATTTGGAAAATGTTCCCCGTGATTTGAAGGTCTCCTTGGATGATAAATCAACCCATTCATTTTTGGCCATTTTGTGCTCCTCGTTCTATTACACTACATTAGTCTTGATTCATAAGGCCAATATATTGAGGGGCACATGTGATAACTATCCTTCATGGTCAATCTCGTTTCAAGCATCCCAATTCATTAAAGCCATCTTGAATTGTGTTGTTAAGAAGAATTTGATCAGTACAGTCGCATTTTTCCCTCATAATATTCTCTCCTCATCCGCAATGATCATGATGTATCACCTATACAATGAAGATAAAAGAATATGTGCAATTGCTAATGACTTTTTTCTCAAGATTTTAACCATTTGGAAACATTCTTCCAAGAAATGGCCAGGTTCTTACCCACTACTGTGTGTATTCGGTCAAATTTACAATTCTGACATAATAAAGAGACATATGCTCAATTCGGTTGCTTCTAAGAAACCATCAGCTGGCTCAAACAAAATGAATGTTCTCAATACCACTGATCTTTCATTCCTTTTCAATTCAAATGCCACGTTGGAGGCGAAATTCCACACCGGAGATATAGCCAAGTTGAATGTCGATTTTGATAAACTGTTCTCTGATAAAGTCTTTCTTTCAGATAAGGATACCCAACCAGACTTGGATTTTATTAAGAAATCCAAGGGAAAATTATTTCAAGAGGAAAAGCTTGAAGATAAGGGGGGAAACGGGAAGCTTTTACAGGATTCTCTCCCAGCATTTGATAAATTTGTTAGCATGAATGGAAACGTAATTACGAATTCTCTGAGTGGCGATCCTGGAACTATGAAAGAGTTGATTTTTGATCATGGTGAGATTACCAACTTGGCCCCTACTAGTTCCTCATATGATGGTAATGATGCGGTGTGGATGGTTCAAAAGGATTGGCAACCAAAGTTCCATATTGATCCCGTTTACCAACAGCAGCAATACCAACAGAATCATGAGATGAATGTGGATCTACGTCATCATCAAGATTTGCCTATGCAGCAGCATCACTTATCTCATCAGCTACCACCACACATATCTCATCAATTACCTCAGCCGCAGTCCCAGCGACTGCCTCCACCTCTACAACCCCAAGCTCCTCCGTCACTACAGCAACATCAGCCTGCCCAACCGGTGATGCCAGATATACCAAGTTATGGGATTTACAATTCACAGAACCCTGTCGATACTATTTCAGATTATGCCAAATATTCCCCACAACAGGCCGCTCAGCAGCAGCTGCACCATATCCAGACTCCACATGTCCAGGTTCACCCTATTCAAGCAATGATGCCCATGAATGGTTATTACCCGCATCAGTCGGTACTTCCAATGGGGAATGTTGACGCCAACAGTTCCACAGTACAACCGGGGGAAAATGATAATTACTTTCTTAATCCCTTTTCAGAGTCCCGGGATCCGTTCAAATACTTTAAATCTTTTTGAG
Source organism: Saturnispora sekii (assembly GCA_030563565.1). Lineage (NCBI taxonomy): Eukaryota > Fungi > Ascomycota > Pichiomycetes > Pichiales > Pichiaceae > Saturnispora > Saturnispora sekii. Next base: position 27,358 of record JAJMJM010000049.1, read on the forward strand.
TAGAGTATATAAATAATCTTTTCTTTGCTGAGCCTTTTTCAAATATTTTTTGTCTCTTACTCTTTCATGTAAACAGTACAAGAATGGAGGATTTGAATATCTTGCAAACCAGAGATGGGTTTCATGATAACTATACAACAATGCTTTTAGATGCAGAACAATTTGGATTGAATAATGGAGAAATTCGGATTGTTTTGGACATGTTAACATCTAAATGTTTATTGAAACAGTCACAGCAGATAAAATTGATCCAACTTCTTCATCCCAATGAATTAATAACGTCTAATACTTTCATCAAAATTATGGGATTGTTATTCTATAAGAAGGTAGCCCACGGCCCCAAAAAAAAATTGGCCACATGGTTATCTACCCATGTTATCACCTTAGATTATGATGATCCAGTGTTTCGTCAATTGATACCACTGTTATTCAATTTACTTAAAGTAGGGATTTTACGGTCTCATATAGTCATATTATTAGTTTTTTGGATCGATAGAATGGGATTAAATGATAATGAGCTGATTTTTGATAGAATCAAATTAGAACTTGTGAAGAACCTTTATGAAATTGATTCATGTTTGGCCCCATTGGTGTGGTCTCTTAGGGGTTTACTCAATGAAACTGATGCTAAAAGAAGGGGGTTGAAGAGTATTGACCAAGAGAGTGTTCAGTTACAACTGAGCCTACTTGAGGGTGACGATAGAGATTCATATTTGGCGAACTTGAAAATTTATAATAATATCAATGGTGGATCGTTAAAATGGACTGGACTCCCTCAGTATGTCAAGTGTATCACAACGTCCAATGTCAACGTTTTGAAGTACATAAGTAGATTAGACCTGCAGCTTGACTCTAAAGTGATTGATTTTTTAGACTTGATCTTGATTGTAGATCAAGTGGAATTGGAATATGTCTTCAACGTAATGTTCAATTATGAGGGCGGGAATACCCTTGTTTTAAAGCCATTCATGACAAGCATTCTTGTTAAGGTGGGCACATTTTGTCAAATGGGACACAGGATCCCACAAGTTTTAGTCGATGTAATCAGTGGTAAAATCAGTGTCGTCAAAGATGGGCATACCACTGAGTTGGATATCAAAATTTTGCGAGAATTAGGGTCACATTGTTGGTTGGAATATCTTCCCACAAGCGTATCATTGGACAAGTTACTCACAACCGTTTGTCACATGGAAGATGGTCAATTTATTAGAGCTCTGCTTCGATTGGTCAAACGGTGGTTAGTGACTCATCCATTGGATTCTGTTGCATTATTTGAGCGTTTAAGAGATACAATGTCTGGAGATTCCCGATTTAAAGCTGATTTTCGGGCTGTGGAGAATATGATAAAAGAGTCACACACATGAGCATATTGATAAGAAAATATTCACATCTTCTCTTCTTAAAGAAGCGATGGAACATCCCGTTCTAGATGAATCTATAGAGCTTTTGAGTCACAGAGGAGTGTCTTTAGATACATTTGAAGTACCTAAAGTGGAAAGTTTGATTTTTCCACGGACTATCTCCACCGGAGATTATTCGATTTACGAAAATGAAAACAGATCCGTATTTGGGAACCGAAAGCTTCAATTCCAATTGGCGGCCTCTTTTATTTCTCTTCTCATAATTGGACTTTATGATCAGGCACTGGGGTCCATTATTGAATACTTTATGGTTGATTATGGTATAACCAGGGTTGAAATTTCGTACCTTATTTTGGCCCAATTCATGGGGTATATACCATCTTCAGTCTTCAACTCCTATCTCTTAGCAAAATTTGGGATATTCAAATTATATGCACTGGCATGCTTATTGGTGTGTGTATCATCTTTGGCATTTGTTGTTAAACTTCCATTTTCGTTATTGGTCTTCAATGCCATTATTGTTGGTTTTTGCAATGGAACATTTGATTGTTGTTTGAATTACTTTGTTGGAACATTGGAGAATTCCAATGAACTTCTTGGGCTTATGCATTCAATGTATGGTGTTGGTTGCTTGACTTCTCCTATTTTGAGCATCAAATTGATCAACATAGGCTGGAAATGGAACCAATTTTATTATATTCTGCTTATGTGTGGGGTGACCAATTTGATTTTGGTTCTTTTATTTTACAGGGATGAAACTGCGAAAAAATATAGATACAGCATAACTAAGGAAGAGAGTGACGGGGAAAATGATTTGCCAACTACAATGGAAATTCTTAAAAACAAACATGTCCTCTTTTTTTCCTTTGTCTTGTTTGTTTATATTGGGGCCGAGCTCAGTGTTGGTGTTTGGTTATTCAACTATCTTTTCCGGATCAGAAACGTTGACGAGACACACGCATCCTACGTCACTTCCACCTTCTGGCTATTCATGACAATTGGTAGAGCGATCCTGGGATTTCTAACCGGGAAATATTATGAAGATTTGGAGATAAAGGCCATCATTATTTATTGTTGTTTGGTTGCTTCTGGTTATTGGTTTTTTGCTTTGGGAGCAATATGGGATAATTTGCCATTACAAATTGTGGCCATCTGTCTTTCCGGCTTCTTTGTGGGTCCTCTCTTTGGCACCACCATTATCATTTCATTGAAAAGTTTGCCCATGAGACTGGCCAAGAATGGGATTTCACTCATTGCAGGTTTAGGGGGTATGGGTGCGGCTATCATTCCAAGCGCCATGGGATTTATCAGTGAGCTTTTAGGGGAGAATGGTGAGGGTTTAAAGTATTTCCCACTTCTAGCCTTGGTGATGTTTAATCTAGCAGCGGGTTTGTGGATAGGAGAGTACCTGAGATATCGAGACGTCTTTGATTCCAAGAGGAGATTGAGTTAGTGAGAAGTTGTTTCTGCTAAAATAGCAGTTTTTTTGCTATTTTTTAATTAGATTATGAAATAAGTTAATACTCTGTGTTTTCTATCACATTGTACAGGAATAGTCTTAGATATGAGATTATGATCTATCTAAAAGTTTTGAAGAAAAAACCAAATAAATCAAAGTATTTCTCTATAGAACTGTCAAGGAAACTTGTTGATACCTTTCAGGGGTTGCAACAAACCCCCACTAGATGTGAAAGTGTTCATTCGCTCAGCACTAGAAGTGAAACCATCCAACTTAATCCAAATCGAGTCCTGCGTCACCCGAGACATCGGTGGTGTTTGTAGGTATATTTGCAGTGTCTGTTCCTGTGCCTGTTGGCGTGGAATGGCGAACAATATTGAAAGCAGTTGCGATGTTTGAACCCAGATTGATCATGTTGTTTATTTGACCTTCATGGCGCTGCAAAGCCGCTCTGTGCTGGTTAACAATGGCGTTTATATCCACTGGGGGAGCTCCTGATGCTGCAAAAGTGTTAATAGGTGCAGTGCCGCCGTTGAATTGAATTCGGGTCGTAGTGCCTCCATCTGGGTTCACACTTCTGGTGATGGAAGGTGTGGCCTCAGCCTCTTGTTGAGGTGCCGGTTCTTTTTGTCCTTCCTGCTGTGGCCATGATTCCACCATCTCTTTCACCTTTTGGGGGTACACTTTATTCACCTCTTCTTGTGAGTAGCCCTGGGCTAGCGCTCTATTGATGGACAATGATATTGATCCTTTTAAGAGCTCTTTGAACTTATCAACGTTCGGATTTGTTGCCACCTTTGAATAGAGACCCAATGCGTTTATAGATTCTCCCAATTGAAGTTCCACGTAGGCCAATTGACACAAATAGGCACTATTGTCCCCGTCTAATTCTCTTGCCTTTGTTAGATCCTCTTTGGCAGACTTTGGATCCCCTAATTTGACAAAAACGAGCGATCTTCCAAAGAAGGCTTCACCAGAAGGGGTGTCTTCAATTAAACGCGTGAAAGCAAGTAAAGCTTTTGGAAATTGACCCCTTTCTAATAATTCTTTTGCAGACTGCATAATGATTGATCTTAACACAAATTTCGTACGAATCTTCTTCCCCTCATTAATGGATTTACAAGATAAAGATAGACTTTGTGTTAGGGACTCGAAGACGGTGGTGAGGTTCCTACAACAGCTGAGACATCTTGACGATAACATACGTCCAAAAATAAATGAAGTGGGGCCATCCCATTGTAAGGGCTTTATAGAATCGGTGGTTCTACCCAACTGGGATACGAGAATCTCCCTATTGAAGGCATGTGAGAAGGCAACAGAGACTGCTGTGGCACCTGATAGTGATGTGTCTGCCTTTATTGCTCTGGGGGAGGATGAGCGGAACGATCTGTTGCGGGTGGACCCATACGGGTACAAGGGCCTTGTGCGGAGACAGCTTGATTATGAATTGCAGGTCAAGGGGTTGAAATGGATGTACGATCGAGAGCAGAAGGTAGACACCGTCATTAGAGGCCGCACTGCTGAGGTTTTACACGATATTTGTGGTTATCGCGTTGATGAGGGTTACACAATGACTTCTAAACCTTGAAAGCGGGGTTCTAGTACCTTTTTACTGTAATGAAGATAATATGATGTCTATTCATTCCCTCGATGATTTGTAACATTGGTGTCTTCATTGTTTGCATCACAAGCCCTTTTCCAGATTCATTGGGGGCACTTTAAAGAAAAGGCCGATTAGCTGAGCAGAAAGAAATGAATTTTAAAACATCTCAATTCAAATGGTTACAATCACAACAAAGTTGTATAAGAAGGCCAGTAGATGGTCCCCAATCAATGGGAACTCAACCCCACCGGCATCAAAATGTAAAATAACGTGAATTTTTCAATTTATAAACAACTAACTACCAGACACCAGCTCTCTTTTGTTGAACGTAAAGAGCAAAAGCTGGAATACCGGCACCAAGGATCCAGAAAAGGGCGTGTGGAACGGCGTATGGAACTCTTCTGTTCTTAACAGTGAAAGGCAAGTTGGAGTATGGGGTTTCAGGGTGGTGCATTTTGCTTTAAAAGAAGGGAAGTTGATTCGAGAGAGTTAAAATTTTAGTGTGGTCCAATCACGTTTGGGCAAATCGCACTCTGATTGGCTCTTAAAAAAATCAACCACTATTCCACAACCTCTTTCTTCATTAAAATTAGAATGATTGCACCAATTGTGGGTACTATGAAGAGAAGAGTGATCGTTGATATCACTGTTGGGTTTGCTGTTGGTGGTGTTATTGGTGCTGTCTGGTGGTCCAGCCACTTGAAGATGGTCCAAACTAGAGAAGATTACTACGCTTCCTTGGCCGAAAAGAAGAAGTTGGAAGCTGAACTCTAGGTTTCTCCATCTGTTACATCTATATGTTATTTAGTTGATTATATATATTAAAATTATTAAGGATCTTTTACTTGTTGTAGCAAGTTTCTTCTTTATGAAGGAATTGAAAGATTGTTTTACTAAGACCGAGGGTGACCTCTTTTTAGACTCAGATGTGGTGCCTCTACTTCATGCGATCCAGTTGGACTTGAGATCCAATTTCAACACCATCCACAAGCTTCACCAGTTCTCTTCCACTTGCTCCAATTCAACCCTTCTCATTAATTATTACACTTCCACCGCACCACATAAGGTGACCCAATTACCACAGCCTTTACCACAGGACTGTCATGTTGTGCTTGTTCACCCCCAGTTGACTGAAGACTCTGCAAACTCAGTTTGGGCTCCTTTCCAACCAGCAAGTATAACAATCTGGAATCCCTTTCCATTCAAAACAAACCTTCAGGGCGTGAATTGGTACTCTCTAAGTCCAATGACACCATCTAGAGATACTTTTCTTTCATCTGCATCGTTGAATCTCTCCAGTTTGGCCATGGGATTATTAGAAACAACACATTTGAATCCAAATGGTAATGTCACAACAGTGGGACCTCTAGCCCCCCACTTTTTAAAGGTTTACAATACACTCTATGAATATTACCTTTCAAGTTTAACTGATAAACAGCAAAAGGTTATTTTAGCAAATAATCAACTGGGATCAAATCACCGCCTAATGGTGATTGACAGAACAGACTCCATTGCAGCAAACCTGGTCGATACCTCATATTTGGGCATTATTTCTCTTTATTATCCCGACTTCCAGCGCATACAATTCAATGACGACGTCTTTGATCTATTCAACCCCAAGGACCCCATTCTACCATTGCTCATCAACGCAGATTTCTTCAACGAAGTCCCCACAATATTGAACAAAACCGCACGGGACCTTCAAACCCAGTTTGGTCAAAAGGATCATTTAGAGTCTATTGACGAGATCAAGACGTTTGTGGGTGATTTATCTTCCTTGGAGTATAAGAGAAATTGGTTATCGAAACATACAAACCTCGTGACGGAGTTATACAAAAAGCTGGACCCAATGCCTCAGATACCGGCTGAAATTGGCGGACATGGGACGGAGTATTCGATGAGATTGGACCTTCAGGATCAGATCCTGAACTTGAAGAAGGTGACGAACGGTGCATTCAATTTTCTGAACCTTGGCGGGGGCAATGATAAATCCCAGCTCTTAAAATTGATCCTCAATTACTTCATTGAGTTTAGAAACTTCAAAGGGTGTGTGAAATTAGTCAACCTTTTAAATATCCAACAATCATTAACTGAAGGACAACAAAACCATGTTATTGAAACTCTTGGCCGTTATATTCCTCTAAAAACTGTACTTGGGGAACTCCAATTTGGCCAGGAAAGGAGTGAAGAAGATCAAGGAGATGGCTCCATTGACCTGCCCAAGGACGTGACCCATCTTGTCATTTTAGGCGGGTTGATGCCGGGTGAGTTGAAATGGGGGGAAAATAGGTATATGTTGTTTGATACCTTGCTTAGCTAGCAGCTAATAATCAAAAACCATGTAAAGGGGTAATGTACGAGTTTTTGCGGGTCGCTTGATCAGAAATGTGCCGGGTTCTCAGTCACTTGGTGAATTCAACCAATTAAGAATTGGACTGAATGTATATCAACGGGCAAATGTATAGTGATTGTGGCAAAAACCAATAGTATTCACTGATAGGAAAACTGATCAATTATTAAAATCTCTCTTACCAATTGATATGCTTAATTACTTTGTGGGTATAACATAGATGATATTTAGCAAATTTCCTATTCTAACTACTCAGGATGTCGTGAGATTCTCGCTCAAGACATCTCTACTGTATCTTTATATTTATAGTACATTCAGGACCTGATCCCAAAACTCGTCTCCAAGCTGGTCAACCCAGTAGTTCTCCTCCTCTTTTTCATCCTCCTCTTCCCTCTCATTATTTGTTTCCACTGTTGATTCGTAAAGGGATATTAGTTTAAAAACACATGACCTCAAGCACACTCTCAGCGTCTCCTGTTTCAACCTGCGAGGGTCCTTACCCTGTTTGTTAACATTGGCGCAAACCAAAGTACCATCCTTCAATTTCACTGCTACTTCCATTGTCACAGTGAATAAGCTTGAGTCTTTGTCAAAATCTTCAACACGGGCTGAAGCTTTATCAGTCACCTCAGTCTCCGGTACAATGGCCTTAAATCCAGGAGGAATCACCTCCACTGATATAACTTCACTTGACCAATTTTCAAACCCATAGCTTGAGTTCAGAACATCAATCACCCACCTATGGGATCTACCAACAGTGTACATCTTTTCCAATAAATCGATCGTCTTATCAATTCCCCATTGGGTTTCAAATCTTTCACTTTGAGCTACTTTCTGTGAGTATTGAACCTTGTGAGATTGCAAACGCGTATTTCTTTGAAAAGAAAGACAAGTGGGTGTGGCAATCTCATTAGGAAAATGACCCCGATGAGGATTGCTATGCAAAGGATGCTTAAACATTATGTCCATCTTAGAAGAAGGTGAAGGCTTACTGGGTGGGCCATTACGTAATGCTCGGCTAAGTTCATAATAAAATTCAATGTTTCAACTTCTATACATAAATCAATGTGCAGCTTCATCTACACGTGAATCATTCTGTAACTTTTTGGAAAATCTCCTTCACGTTTGGAATGACCCCATTCCAAAGTTTGAACTGTTCAACACCTTGGAAAACCAACATTTCCACACCTGGGATAACTTTGAACCCAGCTTCTTGAGCGATTTTCATAACTTGTGTGATTCTAGGCTTATAAGCAGCTTCAATCAATGCACCACCTCCAACAGCATTCAAAACTTTGCCTATGGTTTCCTCAAATTGAGGCTCCAATGGAACGTTACCAGGAACACAAGAAACCACAACATCGACGTTATTGAGTTCAGCATAATCACCAATGCATTCAACAATAGGGAATTCCTTAGCAAGGGCATCAACCTTTGCCTTGGTTCTATTCAAAACGTACACCTTATCACAACCCATCTCCTTCATTGCATAAATTGCGGCCCTGCAAGTACCACCTGCACCAATAACCAACCCCCTCTTGGCCGCAATAACACCGTGATATTTAAAGGAGTCTCTGATACCAACCCAATCAGTATTAGTACCCACCAAATAGCCGAGACAATCTCTGAAAAGAGTGTTGATTGCGCCAATAAAAGAGGCGCTCTCACTAACAACATCAACAACCTTCATCATGTCCACCTTCAATGGAATTGTGACAGCACAACCCCCAAAGTTGAGGTCCTCAGTCAACTTCAACACTTTGGAAGCATCGGTGGTTTCAAACCGCTCAAAATGATGGGGTAAACCCAACTGTTCAAATCCAGTGTTGTGCAGCAATGGAGATCTCGAATGTTCAATTGGTGAACCAACAATATAGAACTTCAAAGGAGTTAAAGAGCCCATTAGAGTAAGACCGCTGTTGATCTGTTTAATTGTTAATTGACCTGGTGCGGAACTGTTTGGTAATAATTCACTAGTGATTGGAGTCAATAGTGGATTCAAAATACGGGATAATTGACCAAAGTTACCCATGTTGATACCAATGAATGGTTTCTTTTGATGTTGCTGTCTGAAATTCTCCAACATGATGTTATCTTCAATCGAGAATGCCATCCCAACAAACTTTACAATGTCAACATTATTACTGAGTGCAAACTGCCACTTATTCTCCCATTCAGAATGTTCCCACTTGTATTGACCATCAAAGTCATGGTGAGAACCAATCACCTTTGTGGATCTTCTTCTTGATGCCAAAGTTGTGAAAAGACCCTCCGGCAAACTCAATTCCAAATCCACATAATCGATTGCCATCTTAAATGCCAATTCAGTGAGAGATTGAATTTGGTCATATTCTCCGTCGGGGAACTTCCCCCCTTGTGAAACGGTTCTCACGGTGAAAATGATTGGCAGGTCGGTATGATTCCTCAATAATCCCAATTGTTTTGAAACAAATTCCAAGTCCCAAGATTTGAGTAAATCAACTCTCAATTCAACTGCATTGACCCCCGTAGTAATAGCAGGGATCTTTTCTAAGACATCTTCAGTTAGTTCAGGGTAAGTCAAACAAACAAAGTAAGATCTAAAGGTTGGAATAGGTGTTGGTTCGCCAACAATTTCATCAACAAACTTTCCCATAGTGGCTTTCAAAATCTTCAAACTTTCTTCGTCTTGACAATGAGGGGAGTAGAAGTAATAATTGGAACATTCGGTGTACCATGGTTGTCTTCTTAGCCAGATATTTTTAATCTCTTCCAAGTAACCTGGTCTCTCCACATCAACGTTCTCTAAAAAGTGAATCACTTGTTCAATATCTCTATGTAAGTGAAGAACAATACCATCGTAAGATTTCAATAATTCTCTGGCAGCTGGTGTTTCAACAATGCCACCGCCTGTGGAAATGATATGACCCTTGGAATACTTTGTCAAGATTTCTTCGGTCAATTTCAATTCCCTTGATCTGAATTCCTCCCATGAATTCTCCTCGATGAATTGTTTGATGGTCATTCCAATTGATTTTTCGAATTCAACATCAACATCAATAAAGGTGAACCCTGTCTTCTTTGCAATGATGTTGGTCATTGTAGTCTTGCCTACAGCTCTCATACCAATCAACACGATACTCTTGTCACCGTTTCTTTGGACAAGTGGTTTCGATTCGCCCAAGCTTGGATTTTCCCAACCAATCAACTTGGAACCCAAGTTGGTATGAAGAATATCCCACCAACCTGGCCAGGTCTTCGAAGTACAGTATCTCTCTTGAATAATAACTGGGCCTTGTGGAACCATCCCTGCAAGTAAAGAGAATGACATTGCAACACGGTGGTCATCATAAGAGTAGACACCCGGAGCATCAGGAATTTTCAAATCTTTGTAATTAATACCATGAATAACAATACCATCATCCAATTCGGTGGCAATGACACCAAATTTGGCCAATTGCACTCTCATTGCTTCAATTCTATTACATTCCTTGACCCTTTGGTTGGCAATACCTGTAATAGTGGTTGGTTCGGAGTCATTAGCGATAGCCGCAACAACGGTGGCTGTTAGGAACGCATCTGTCATTGGTTCCATATCCACATGTTTCAATGGTTTCAAAGAACCAACTGGTGGACCTTGAACGGTTGTACTTGATTCGGTTTGAGTAACGGTACAACCCATTGGTTTGAGAACGTCAACCGCAAATCTGGCATCACCTTGCAATGAGGCCGAACCAATGTTTGGAACGGTACATTTAGTACCTGTCATTGCAGCGAATGCCAATGGATAAGTAGCAGAAGATGCATCTGATTCAATGATATACTCTGGTGGATTGACATAGGTACCACATGGAATTTCATAAGTGTACTCCTCAGTTGTTGACTTTTTGACATCGATACCAAAGGCAGACATCATTCTGATTGTCATATCAATGTACAACTGGGAGATTGGTTTCCCCCCCACGAGGGATAGCGTCACTGGTGATTGTGCGTATGGAGCAGCCATTAAAACTGAGGAAACGTATTGGGATGAAACGGTAGCACCCAATTCGATTCTACCACCCTTGAAATCCTCGCCGCATTGAACTCTTATTGGTAATGAACCTTCCTTGTTCAGACATTCAATCTTACAACCATTGGTTCTAAGTGCATCGATGAGAGGGCCGTTTGGTCTCTCTTGCATTCTTTTGTTACCCGTTAAGACCAACTCAGTTAGTGATCCGTTCGGTTTAACAAGACATGCCACAGTAGTTAAGAATCTTGAAGCGGTACCGGCATTACCAAGATAAATTTCGTCCTCTGTGGTCAATAACTTACCACCGTTACCATTCAAAACAACGGTGTCCCCATTGTCCTCCCAAGAGATTTCGGCACCTTGTAAAGCAGAAACTGCAGCAAGCATGTGCTGAGTGTCATCGGAATGAAGTAAGTTCTTCAACTTACATTGGCCTTTACCCAAAGCGGCCAAGATGAGAGCTCTATTAGAGATAGATTTTGAACCTGGTGGGGTGATTTCAAATTCCCTTTGATCTTTCAAATTAAATGGAAACACTTGGATATCTTCTGTGAGGATTACTCTCAAATCGTCATCATCAACGTAGGATGCCTGTGGTTCGTAACATTCACCGATTTTTTTTAAAAGAACAACCTTCTTTTTAGATCCATCGTTCTTCTTATCGATTGCCATCTTTTTAAGCAAGGTTTCCAATGGGCAAACCTTACCATTGACTCTAGACTGCAAGATCTTATCATGAATTGAAATTGGTAAACCGTAACCTGAAAAACATTTAGCCAATCTTGAAACGGCCACAGGTGAAAGATGACCAAGGTATCTACTCAATTCTGCTTCTTTGACTGCACCAATGGAAACACATTCACCGTGAAGAGCCTGTGGAGTTAAAATTGCCTCATATGCATGACCAATCGAGTGGCCAAAATTTAAAAGGTTTCTCAACCCACCTTCCTTCTCGTCAAGGGTCACGACCTCGGCCTTCACTTTAATGGAATTCAACACCAATTTATGAATGTGATCCAAGATTGGGGTCAAATCAACCTGACCATCGTCGCCTGTTCTAGAGTTGATAACTTGGAGAAACTCTTCGGTGTGAGCCTCTAATCTGTTGAATTCCGCCTCATCCCAGATCGCAGCGGTTTTGATCACTTCTGCCATACCGTTGATGAACTCTCTAACAGGAAGAGTTTTCAAGAAGGAAATATCCACCATCACAAACTTGGGTTGCCAGAATGCACCAATGAAATTCTTACCGAGTGGGGTATCGATTGCTGTCTTACCACCAATCGAGGAGTCAACCATTGCCAACAAAGTTGTTGGCATCTGAACAACTCTCACACCTCTCATAAAAGTAGCGGCAACGTAACCAATCATATCACCAATAATCCCACCACCCATGGCAATAATCACAGTATCTCTTGTACAACCCATGGAAAGCAGGTAATCTTCAACTGCAGCTTTTGTGATTCTATTCTTATTTGCCTCCCCGGGAGAAATCACATAGGTAAGGAGTCTTGACTCTGGTCTCAAGTCATTGATTGTGGTCTCAAATGCCTTTGTGTATTTCTCCAAATGGCCTGCTTTCACCAAGTTGGTGTCCGTAATAATAACGTAAGTTGACGAAGCCTGGGTTGAGACAATCTCACGGCAGATGTGATCTTGAATCTCGTATCCTACATGAATCGTGTCCTGGCCTAAGATAGCGACCTTTTCCACGGTATGGGGGTTGACCATCGCTTTACGAAAGAAGGTACGCGTTTGAGTCATAACCAATTTTATATTTTCGGTTTGGCAGCTGCCGTCATTTTTTTCAGCGTGCTGAGCCAGTTGAGAATATGCTCATTAAACATGCAAAAATTGATGACAGTTTGATAGCTTGATACGGTCTGGAAAACTTTGTCAATAATTCTGCTTGTCTAAGGTGGATTTATAATATATATTATTCTATCCGTTTAAGAAGAATTTGATGAACAAAGATTCGTTCATTTGAACTGAACCAAGATGAAAATCAGTGAACCAATACCCCAATAACGTTGAATACATAGAAAGAAAGTAAAACAATTCACTATATGGGCGATTTGAATTTCATCTGATAAGAATTGTCACCTTTAACGTCACAACCAGGAATGGGAAAATTGAAAAAGGCATTTAAATATGAAGGCCATGGGTAATTGGAGCTGGGAACCCAACAGGACGCTCTTGTTTTGGATAAAAAGCTTGTAGAAATAGATTAATAACCAAAGGAGACTTTTTTTTTCAATACATTAATTGGATTCGATGATCTATCGGGCGCTTGAGAAGGTTAAAATTGAAGTTCTGGCAACTATTAATAAATAGCTTATGGCTGGTATCACAAAGATTCAAGATGGATTGCAATGGTCAATGCCAATTTTGCCGAGAAATTAATGAATTATGGCGTGTAGAGAGGCGTATGATAAAAAGAATATGATTTTTCAAATACTTCCATTTTCTCTCAAGTTGGTTGATATAAAGGAAAATTTACCTCCAGTTACCTTTAATTTGAGCTTCAACCCCAAAAATCAACCGGTAATCAAAATAGTCCAAACAAAACAGTTGAATCTCAACTTCCTTCAACATCTATTTCCATTTATCTATATTTCCATGGGTAATAAAAAAAAATACAGCAACACTGTATGATCAACTTATATTCACTTTAGCTTTCACTTTTAAACCCTCCTTTCAATTGGTACAGCTTTGGTAGCAATTTCACATCAAAGCTGAGTGTTTTTGTGCTCAATTATGTGATTATTTGCTTTTTTGATTGAGCATAAACAACGGAACTTTGAATCTCCTTTTATCAAAAGACCTAAGCACCCTAATAAACCAAGCGGCAAGATTATTTGGTAGCAAGTTTGAAGAAACAGTTGCATTGGAACCTGCTTCTTTCCCTCTTTCTTTTATGAAACATTACATGAACTATATGCTCTGCCTTTTAAACTAAAACGACACCTCATTGTTTTCATTAACACTTTTTGTATCTATATGCAGCACTTGCCTTTCTTACCACAGCTCTCAAATCTAGCATTTTTTGGAAGTAAACGATACGGTTGTCTTATGATATCTTTGATTTGGTTGGCTGTCCCATTACCACTGTCTTCTTCCTTCTTGACCGATCTGAAATCTGATTGAGCAGCTCTTCGGTCCTCGTTATATTTAGCTCGTCAAAAGTCAAATCATTGCCTAATCAAATTGTTGTTGCTATTTGTTGATCATTTCTCAATTAGGCTCATGGTTTCTATTTAAAAGAGTTGATTCTGCAGAAAGAAAGACGTTAATTAGGTGCTCCAATTCATTGTTGGAAAAAGAAAAACAAACAATTGATGTTTCATTAACATTGTTTCACTGGACACAATCTGTATGCTATCCATATTGTACTGGAGACCAAATTTGTTCAGCCGATAATCCCATTTATGCGTATTTTTCCTCTTGGAATCGCCAGCCCCATTCCTCACCGCTAGAAAATGGGACTGAACTTCATTTACGCTATGAAGAGGCTAGTTGTGAAGATAAGGACAAAATCAAGCACTATTATTGTAAGCGTATATTTGCCTTTGGGTTTTGCCACTGATAAAACTAGCTTAGGTATGTTCAGTTCTGGATGTTTATTAAAATGCACTATCTACAATTTGTATCCGATGAGCGTATATATAATAATAGCATTCTTGGCTTAAAATCTATAATTAAGGACTTTTTCGGTTTAGAAATGTAAGATCAATATTTTCTTTTATATTCTGTGCAACAGTCAAGATAAAGAGACCATTTTTGTGGACAATATTTCATTTAATTTTAAAGATATATTCTTCGTATAAATATGTAGATCCACTATCTTAATTTCAAAAAAAAATGGTTTTGTCGACATACAGTGAATATCTTATCTCTTTAAGAAGTAATTTCTTTCGCCCGCTGAGATCATAGCCGATTTCGAGTTACAAATCCCAAGATTTAAATTCAAAATTTTATTCTAAATCTTATAAAGCAAATGCCGCCATAATAATCCATTCACCACACAAGGATTGACGACTAATAATTTCAAAAATCAATCAAATAAACCCTATTTTACTACCAGGAGTACCAGCTGTGACGCCCCAATGAACATCAAAAGGAATCAACGAGAATGAACTAAAGAGAATTAAGAG
>JAJMJM010000050.1:0-40634 GCA_030563565.1 Saturnispora sekii
TCCGATCTGGGGGGGCTTTAAGAATCAAACATTGGCGTAACACAAGTAGATGTATATCAGTTGACCTGGATGCGTGTCAGGTGATATCCTTGTATTTTTATCGTAAATGAAATTGGATTGTTTCAATAATCTCCTTTGTTGTCCCAATGGGGAAAGTTTTCAAGAATTGTTCTCCCACGGTGCCCGTTGAGTAATTAATTGATTATCTATCCTCCAAATTTTGAACCTGGCTTGCACACTTGTTCTTTCACTCGAATATTCAATTGAACCATGAGATTCACCCAAACAGGAACTATTTTCACCATTGTGGCTGCTGTAAGCAATGCTGCTGTTATCACTACAACTTTATCTCCAGCACAACAGACGAGTGCCGCTGTTATTGATCAACAAGGTCCACTTGGTGACCTTGTTGTGGATATCTTTGAAACCACCTCATTGTTGCAATTTCTTGACATTGCAAACCAGGATT
The DNA here is from genome assembly GCA_030563565.1 of Saturnispora sekii. Taxonomy (NCBI): domain Eukaryota; kingdom Fungi; phylum Ascomycota; class Pichiomycetes; order Pichiales; family Pichiaceae; genus Saturnispora; species Saturnispora sekii. The sequence continues at coordinate 470 of JAJMJM010000050.1, forward strand.
ACCCAACTTCCCTAGTTAACTTCTTGGCTGAAATTTATAGCTATCAGGGAGATACTTTCCCAACATCGATTTATGTCAATGATTTTCCATTTGATGAGTTCCAAAGCATCTTCTCTGAAGCTCCTTGGGGAAATGAGTTTCTTTCGGCTCATGGTATTACGGGGTTTAAAAACCCATCGGATTATTCTGTTATGACAATCACTGATGACTCCGAGTCTTCCACCAGTGTTCAAACGCCAACACCATCGGAAATCTCGTCAACTGTGGAATCCACTGAGTCCTCTTCCGCCACCACTCCTGCTGAAACTTTGTCAACTACTCAGCCAAATTCAACTGAGCCAACTTCAGCTGATCCAACTGATCAAACCTCTGCCCCGGAAAACACTACCGAGGGTGAGAGTTCACCTACTGCAACCCAATCAAGTGAATTTTCAACTTCCAGTGAATTGATTACTTCCACCATCCAATCTTCTACCATCTCATCTTCTTCAACTGTCTGGAAATTTTCAACAAATGGCGCCCGTAATTTAGAGGTTCCAGGGGCCTTGCTCATCCTTTTGTTGGCACTTATTTAAGTTTTCTTAACATTTGGAAATGAAGCTTCAACACATCGTAACTGTTTATTGTATGAATGTTAGTATAGATGGTTCTTATTTCAAGTCCATCCCATTGTATAACCTTATTTTTTTACTTACCAATTCTTTAAATTCCTTCTCTTTCAAGCGGCCCTCAATGTAACTTTGCAAATCATCGGGAGCAAATCCCATTGGTTCGTCTCTAATATCTACATTCACCGACTTTTTCAATAATGGGCTTTTCTTGAACGCTGGAGATGGTGGAGAATCTTGACTTTGAACCACCTTTTTCCGCATATTTCCTGTCATGATATTGCCGGACTCATCCAATCTAGAGCTTGCAATCGGATTTTGGGTAAAAATAGGTTGGGAAAAGATCATCATCTCCTCAGGTTGCGTAGAAGGTTTTGGCTCTTGTTGAGAAAAGGAAAAATCATCAAACCAATTGTGACCGATGGAATTGGGGGTGATGAATTCAAACGGTGATTTCAAATTGGCACTATTTGCAACCTGTAAGTTTTGAAATTCAGAAGAAACTGGAGTGTTCTTTATTGGTGTATAAAAGAGACGTGGATTTGACTCCATCATCTGCTGTGAGGATACCAAACTGGGATTAAAGCTGAGCTCATTTTGTGACATCCCACCGAAACCGTTCTTAGTTTCGTTAATTGATGTACCCGAGGCAACCACACCCCAAGCAGACAAATCACTCAAAATATTCAAAAAATCATCTTGCGTGCTCAAAGTCAATTGAATCCGCTTGATGCGATTGACGGAATATTGGTATTTCATTGCAATCATCGGGAATTGCTTATACAACTTAATTTTCTCATCTAAACCAAAGGTAAATTGTTCCTAAAAGAATAAATGTTAATAGCATGCTCCAATATGCATCAAAATCCCTCAAAAATCGCCACCAGTTCACATATCACACACAATTACCTTATTTTCCCAAATAATTTTTATAATCATTCTCTCCTTTCCTACGTCATTAGGAAGAGGTCTGGTGATTTCCACAAGAATTGGGGTACCTGAACTAGCATATATCTTGTTCCAGTGTGTGTCTGTGCCTTTGTAAGAGTACTTTATGGCCTTTCTTTGGGTGAAGTTATTCTGCGTGCTCATCCAAGCAGGAGTCATGTTGAAACACCAGATAGGCTGCAAAAAAGGATCCAAGTTATAAATAATAAGGAGAGAATACAGGGGCAATAAACTCGAGTGTATTAGACACTTGGTGCACACACTATTGACGAATGTTCACGGTTTGAGTAAGAAAGAGAGAGAAAAAGATGAAACGCGTTGCGGAGGCTGCACTTGTATTCTCATAGTATGAGAAAGGCCCAAGCAAGAGCCAACATACTGGCACAGGATCCCACTGCCCCACAGCAGAATAACCAATCGGAACAAAACAACCAACATGCGACCCAGAACCAGATACCTAAGCAGGGATACCAAACCTACCAGGGATACCAGAGCTACCCCCCCAACGGACACAGATCACGACCACCACAACAGGGCTTTCAGGGGCCTCCACCACAAGGCTACCAGGGCAGTGGACCCAGATACCCGTTGAATGGCCAGAACTACAATAGCAGACCACAAGGGAGTTATCAGGGGAATTATCCTCCCCAACAACAATCGCAATATCAACCGCAATATCAACCGCAATATCAGCCTCAACACCAGCCTCAACATCAACAATACGAGGCAGGATACCAGGAGGGATATGATAACAGAGGCTATGCAGGCCAAAACCAACGACACGTCTCTCACGATGGTCATTATGGCACCGCTGTACAGCAAGGAGGCTATGAGGAACTTTACAACCAGCATCACCAACGCGCAGTTTCGTATCAGGAGCCACCAGTTTCAAACCAAACGCATGCACAAGATAACCTCAGGTCCCCACCAAAGACAAAGCGGTCGGATACTGCAACATCAGAGGACCAGATAAAAATCCAAGCCTTGGAGGAGAAGATTCAAAAGTTAGAAAAGTTGATGACTCTTCAGAGTGGATTGAAGACCTCGATTCCTTTGGAACCAAACGAGGAGGTGACACAGACTCCATTGTCAACGGTTACAGGAAATGCGCATATTAAAAATGTCATCGAAAAGACAGGTCAATTGTCCATCCAGGATTCCAGTCCGCCACCATTACCGCCACCACCGCCATCCCAACAGCGGTCATTCTCAAGCAGCCCCAAGGCGAACCTTTTTACTACTGAAGTAGACACGTGCAACAACGAAACCATGAAGCCGACATCTTCAAATTCAACAGATGCACTGAGGCTGAGCACTTCTTCTCTGATCCCAACCGATAAGTCGATATCGGATCAATCTTTGGAAGAGAAGGACGAAGACGCTCTTGACGAGCCCCCTCCATCGTATGAGGAGTTGGAAAAGTCGGGATCCCTCACTTACTCGAAGTCTATCTACAGATCGGGATTTGAGAAGGCGGGATACCAAATGGACCACGTCCAGGCGGCAATTGATCCACGTGAAAAGGAATCCTCTTCATTACAATCAAAACGAAGACCGCCAGAATTGAATGATGAGCTGATATCCCAAGCCAGGGAGAATATGCGGTCAACACCATTGCAGCCAGAACCAAATGTGGTGGCACCACAGATAGCACCGGCACCGCCACCCCCAGTGGCGGCACCTCTACCTCCAGCGCCGGAACCCCCAGCACCGGCACCGATTTCGAAAAAATCGCAGGAATCTCTCATCATAGCTCCTAAGCCCGTGAATGAGAAGAGATTTACAGATGACAGTCTATATGTTCCAGGGAAAAGCCCGGCAAAATCAATCCAAAAGAACGGATTTATCAAGTACTCGACATCGGCATCATATAGAACTCTAAATCACGGCATCATTGAACCGATCTTGCCATCGAAATCAGATGAGCCCGTGGAGTCAATCATGAAGAGGTTTAAAACTACAAGAGACCAGGCTTTGAAGGATTACAGTCAGTTCACCCCGAAGATCCAATTCTTCTGGGCGATTCTTCTCATTGAAACCATGAGCAACCAGAATGTGTTGTCAAAAATGGCAATCGATGGGAAATTGAGGAAAACTCCTCTGTCGTTCCGTAGATTGGACAAACAGAGAGCTATGTTTCTCAATACAGCTGTAAAAGTCCTAGAGAAGCTCATTCAAATTGCACCGGAGGAAACCAGAGCAAAGCTCTACTTGGGAGATATTTATTCCGGTGGAATCCATCCAGGGATAATACCAAGGGATGAAAGAAAAGGGTTCCAATTCTTTTGGGATGCTGCGAATAAACAACAGGATCCAGTTGCTTGTTACAGAGTTGCATGCTGTTTAGAATCAGGGGTGGGATGCACTCAGGACGTGGGTAAAAGTACCGAGTTTTTCCAATTAGGGGCGGAATTGGGTGATCCAAGTTCTATGTCTCAATTGGGTATGATGCATTTTGCCGGTGTCAATGGTTGCAGCCAGGATATCAATCAATCCATTAAATATCATAAGGAGGCCTATGAAACGTTGAGATCGAAAACCGTGATGGCTTTCGACCCGTTAATCTCCTTGAGATCATATCAGGATGCCAGGGGGGCACTATACACCTTGGCAAAAATTTACCAAACCGATCGGAACATCCTTTGTTTAAATGATGGGTCCATTAAGAGTATGCGGATGATTGATCAGATGAAGAATTTGAATGTTTGGTGTCATACTTCTAGGGCATTGAAATACTATTTGGAAGGGGCCAAACTAGGCCATTCTGAATCCCAAGCTTCCCTAGGATATTATTATTCACAAGGATTCTTTCCAACTTTGAATTTTAAGTCGGATAAGGAAGCTCATTTTGGAAAACCGGATCCATTGGATCCACGTAAATCAATTTATTGGTTTTCCAAAGCTGCCAGTGAGGGTCATATCTATGCATCACTTGGTTTAGCCAGATGGTATGGATCTGGCGCAGAAGGCGTTTTGAATAAGGACGAACAACAGGCCTTCTTATGGGGTAGGAAGGCTGCTGATGCCGGTGGATTACCCGAGGCTGAATTCATGATTGGCATGTGTTTCGAGACCGGATTTGGCACTGCTAGAAATCCCATCATGGCTCGTAATTATTATGAAAGAAGTGCCAATAAGGGTTACCGAAAGGCCCAAGACAAGCTGAAAACGTTCTGATTATTTGAACAGTAAATAAATAGATAAAAGCTTTTGTATAAAATCACCATGAAAGAATTGTCATGTTAATTGTGAATACGTTACCAGTCCAGGAGATATCCTGTTATCGATGTGCTGAGAAGGATGGGCCTCTATTTTAAAAATAGATCTAAGAAAATGACAGCGTTTGAGAGAAACCGGTGCTAACTTTTCTTGTCGAACCCACCAAACTCACACAAATCACTTATCATGGCGCTCATTTGGAATACAATGAATATAGGTAAATAAATAAATAAAGTCATAACTACAAGATTTATGGGTTAGCCTTGACGAAGTCAATACCCTTTTGGATGTTCTTCTTCAAGGTTTCCTTAGCAGTGGCAACCATTTCGTCTTCCACGGCGGAAAGGGTACCCAATGGGTGGATTTCCTTGACACCTTCTGGACCCAAGGTGACCTTGGAGGAGAAGAATTCAACACCTTCGGACTTGAACAATGGGGAGTCGACGAAAGTTGGCTCAATAACGTCAACTTCACCGGACAAACCCTTCAAGACGGAACCGGCCATTCTGGCACCGGCTTGGGCCATGGAAAGGGTGGCGGAACCGGCACCATCCTTAGCTTGGACAACTTCGTCACCACCGAATTGAATTCTGTGGACAAGAGCGTCGTATTGGTCCTTTGGCAAGTCCTTGTGAGCGGTCTGGGAGATCAATGGAACAATGGTGATACCAGAGTGACCACCAACAACAGTCACCTTTTCGGTAGTTGGGTCGGTGTTGGCGACTTCGGAAATGAATCTAGAGGATCTCAACACATCCAAGGTGGTGACACCGAACAGCTTCTTTGGGTTGTAAACACCCTTGGACTTCAACACTTCGGCAACAATTGGAACAGTGGAGTTGACTGGGTTGGAGATGATCAACAAAGCGGCGTTGGGACAGTTTTCAGCTGCAGCCTTGGCCAAGTCTCTCACAATAGAGGCGTTGGTGTTGAACAAGTCATCTCTGGTCATACCTGGCTTTCTTGGGACACCGGCTGGAATAAGAACAACATCGGCACCGGTAAGAGCCTTGGCCAAACCACCGTCTTGTGGACCGTAACCTTCAACCTTGGAGTTTGTTGGGATGTGAGACAAATCAGTGGCAACACCCTTACCCAGTCTCAAATCGTAAAGAGCCAAGTTGGTCACCTTGTGGTTCAACTTCATCAAAAGGGAGAGAGGTTGACCAATACCACCGGCAGCACCCAAAACGGTGACCTTGTAGGCGGCAGCGGATGAGGAGGAGAATTGTCTTGCAGAAACCTTTGAGAACATCTTTAAAGAAGGAAGTGTTAGCAGCAGGATAAAAAATCCGGCTACCAGCGGCCGGCTTAAATGATCCCCGTCTCGGGGCCGCGCAACTGAGCATCTGTAATTGGACGACAGAAGAAGGGGCAACTTGTGGATGTTAGAGAGGAGTTATAATCACCGGAGTTTTACCAGGGTGTTTCTGGTAAATTGGAGAACACGTTGGTAGTTTTCGCTACTTGATAACGTTGATAATTACGTCAATATACTCGGTTTTGAGAAATCCCTCAACATTTTCGAGACAGTTGGTCACGATTTTTATTCGATGGAGGAGAGTCATATGGAGACGTTTCTCACGCGCAATTTCAACACTGTGGAGGATCTCCAGAGGGTTGATGGAGTATTGAGCCAATTGGATGCCAGTGGGCCTTTTCCGGAAAAAAAAGGCCCATCTGAGAGAGCAGTAGAGGTGTATGGTGCATTGCGAGATCTTGCCATGTCGGAGCAATGTGGAACGTTGACAGAGGTGGATGGCCTAATAAGGCAGATGGGTGCATCTCCCTTATTTACGTTCACCAGGGAAATTGCGGTCCAGAGGGCCCAATTGGTGAAGGAAAGAGATGAAATCCGTGAAATGGAGTTGTTGAAGAAAAGAATCGAGACACTCGAGACCTCCTCAGGGGGAGCAGAGGTGGTATCATGTTTAGAACAACTCAAACAGGATATTCAGGCGTTTAGCAGGAAAACAGGAGAGAGGAGTAATCTGGAGCACGAGTTGGGTGAAGTTATTGAATCCAGGATACTTCCCTGGTACAGAAGAGAACTCGAGGTTTCTGTTGAGGGATGGGACTCAGAGGAGGTGGTGGAGGGGTTAAAGCCGATGGAAGAGCCCTTTGCACTGGTTTTACGACTACAATTGATATCAACTTTCTATCCGCTTGTTCCCGGGGGCAGCACCCTCTGGCTGATGGATTGTTTGGTTCACAGTTTCCGAACAAAGTTTGTTTACCATTTTTGGGGCAAAAAGCCTACGAATAGGGTGGATAAGCCGGAATTGGCTCTTTCCTACGCGTTGACATACTTGAGAAAATACCTACCCGTGGCAAAGTCAAAATACGGGTCCATCTTCTTGGAAGAGACAAGGGATGGAGACATTGTGCCTAGCTTTTCGTCATGGTTCATTACCTCGATCTTGAAGATTGTGAGAGCCAAGTTCGAGTCCCAGATGGACCAGATCAAATCAAACGGCAACCTTTTGTCCCATTTGGTGACGGAATTGAAGAATTTTGACATTGATCTCATCAATGAATTCCACTTTGTTCCCACAAAAGAGGAGGAATGGAGGGGCCTAACCTATGATCTCATTTTGAGTCACCAGTCGGTGTGGGGGACGTGGATTGCCAACGAGAAGCACTTTGTGAATACGCGTTTTGAGGAGATCATCGACTCCCCAAATGCGTTCTCGATTGACCACGACATTGTTGAGAACGGGAGGACAAAACCCACGGCATCTGCAGTCAATTTGAAGAACTTGATCCAATCCATCACGGAAAACTACTCCAATTTGCCAATAGCTTTCCAAATGAAGTTTCTTTCCGAGGTCCAGCTCAAGTTGCTCAACTTCTACTTCACGACCCTCAAACAAGGGCTGAGCGCGCTCTCGTCAATCAAATCCACCACGGTAGAGGGCGTGAGCACACTGGAGCGCATTTGTAGAATCTACTGCTCGGGTCAGTTCACTGTTGAGAACATGGTCAGGTGGGGTAACTTGCCCGTCTTCATTCAGCTCTGGAAGACAATCAACACCAACTTGGACACCACCTTTTTCCATTCCGTCATCAGCGGCTATCGCGAGGATATCCTCGATAAGGTCCCCAACCTACTCACCAGATATTTTGACATGCAGTTGAACCGAGCAATGAAGGATTACTTCAACACAAACTCAACCTGGGCTTTCAAAGAAGAGCCCACCCAACCTTGCGACCAACTCACACTCCTCGTCTCCACTTTCCAGTCCGACCTAGCCTATCTTTCCACAACCGTGTCAAGGTCTACATTTGTCCACTGGAAATGGCTTCTTTCACAACATTTGGCCCAATACTTTGAAAACAACGTCGCGCTTTCCTACAAATTCACCCCTGAGGGTGCTCGGCAGTTGACACTTGACATCAACATGATTTTCCTCCAATTGAATTTGGTCAAAGATCAAGAGACGTTTGGCCGTTTGGCCCAAATATTGGACCTCTACCAAGGTGGAAAAGGCGGAAATTTCCTCAATTCTTCCGAAGTGGAAGCTTTCAAGAGAAACAGAGTTTTGTAAATTGTACCTACCATCGTCATACCACGATTCTAAAATTACCGCATGAGCACATATTCTATTGTGTTTTTTAATTCTTCTTCAGTGTCTCCTTGAACACACACTGTTGATACATTCCGGTCACTGGACTGTGGCAAGTGAAAAAACCACGCGGACCGTATTTTAGCTCAAATCTACACTGTGATCAGATTATGGATCTAGGATCAATTGTAGGAAAAACAATAGACTCGCTGATGTCGAATACAACCATGGAACAATTAAACGCAAACATCGATTATATATTGAATAGAGGAGGAAGACGAAAACCCGAGCAAGAACCATCCCCAGTGTCCTTATCACCAACACCTGCCACTACTCCTGAAGCGGAGAATAAAGAGGAGGAAGAAATGGTAGCGGAAGCGTCACAAGAAGAGGCAATCAAGCAAGAGGAAGGGCCAGACGTGGCCGAGGAGGTGGAGCAGCCATATGAAGTGGAAGAAATGGAGAAGATGGTGGCTGATGCGGAGATTGTGGACGAGCCAGAGATTGTGGACGAGCCAGAGATTGTGGATGAACCAAAGGTGATGGGGGAGGTGGTGGAAGATCAAGAGGTGATAGACGAATCAGAGGAGGAGGAGGAGGAGGAGGAGGAGGAGGAGGAAGAAGAAGAAGCGGAAGAAGAGGAGTACATAGCTGACGAGGATGAATACGAAGAAGAAGAGGAAGAAGAAGAAGAGGAGGAAGAGGAGGAGGAGGAAGAGGAGGAGGAAGAGGAAGAAGACGGGAAAAGACCAAAGAAAAAGAAATCAGGAGCTAAAGACAAGACTGAAGAAGTCCCAACACCGAAAAGAAAAAAGAGCAACAATTCCAACATTCAGCTAATGGAAGACGCAAAATGGTATACCACTAGTTACGACATAAAGACAAAGTCCACAAGGCGCAGCTTGAATAGAGAGAAAAGAGAAGAAGCTCGTATTGCAAAAGAAAGAGCAGAGCAACGCCGACAAGAGGAATTGAAAAAGATGTCCGAATATGAGCTGCGAGAATTGCAAATTCAACGTGAACTCATTAAGGAAAAGAAAAGACAACAGCAGCAGCAGAAAAAGGATGAAAGACGATTGAAAATGCTGAAAAGAAAAGAAAACCCCAAGGTTAAGGAAAAACAAACTAGAATACCAGCCCCCGGGGATTACTATCACGGCAGTGAAATTGACAAACTGCTCAAAGGTGCGCAATTTTTCATCAATCAGGGTGGAGAAATGTCAAAAAAGAGAACCAGCAAACCTCCAGAAAGATACGAACCTGAGGAGGTGCCTCGGGCCTACAGACAAAAAGAAAGCAAATTGAAATCCCTCACCAGGTCAAGGCCGAAATCTCGTCCAGAAAGAGAGACAAGTAGAAAACGGCAGAGACCCAACATCAACTCAAGTGATCACAGTGAGAATTCCGAGTCTAATTCCGATTCTGATGGAATGGAAATGGATTTATTTTCCGATGAACTGGAATCGGAAGATTATATCCATTGGTTTACTACAATGACCAAATACGGAGAGATAGAGCTGAGCGATGATTGGACCATGATGGCAGACTTTGTTTATTTGGATGACATTCCCAGCCCAGGAAATATACCAGTCATACAGGCAAGCACATTATGCCCTAAAGGCAGATTGAATCATCATTTTTTTAGAGGCCAAAAGGTCCACCTTCATTACCCATTGAGTGAATTCAAAGAGGAATATAGCATCTTTCTGCCAAAATCAGAAACCCAGTTCAATCCACTTGATGAGATGGGAAAACTGATGGAATTGATTGCTTACACCTTTTTTCCGGAAAGGGAATTCCAAATGGTGGTCAATTTGGAGAATCCGGAAGATTGTATCATAGGCAGGTACATCAAGGCCTTTGATTTGTACGATGATGCAGAATCACTCATTGAAAGAAATACAAAGGAATTGAAAAAGAAGCCGCATAAACAATACAAGAGGAAAACATTAGGTAAGGAATATGACGTGGATGCCTCCGATCCCTTCAGCATTCAAGTCTTAGATACGGACAAGAGTGACAAAACATTTGGTTCCCATTGGAGACAGAAGAAACGCCCCAGGAAAGGACACATACCCCCTATAACAACCACCCCATTGAAGATCAGTTCCAACCCCACCTCAATTGATACCACCCCAACCCCATCCCCATCATCAGAGAAATCACTCACCCCAGATATAGAACCCATTGATTTTTCGGTGAATGAACCCCTTCCAGTAGGATCATGGAACGATCCAATGTTGACTCATGAAGAGCTAACCGCCAGTGATGGCCTAAAACCTCTTGGGAAGAACGAAATGGAGTTAATTGAGGGTATAGTAAGATGCCTGGATAGTTTCAACAATTTGGTCGATCAATTGAGAGAAGAAGGAACCACTTTCAATGTTGTGAGGTCGAGAACTACGATGCCAAGAACGCTTGTTTATGAATTACTGAACCAGTGTTATTCCAGAACAATCTTGCCCGACTGTAGAAAATTGAAGGGGTATAAAGCCTTTTCTAGTACTACTTATGGTGAGTTGATGCCTCCCTTTTTATCTAAGGTCTTCAATCAAGTGGAACTGAAAAAAGGGATGAAATTCATGGATTTGGGATCCGGAGTGGGGAATTGTACAATTCAAGCGGCCATTGAATTTGGTGCGGAGTGTTATGGTGTTGAAATTATGAAACATGCTAGCGATCTAGCAGACCGCCAAAAAAAAGAGTTTGAAGAGAGATGTAAAGTGTGGGGGTTCAAGCCGGGTCCGGTGACGTTATTTGGAAACCAATCTTTCATCCATAACCCCCAGATCAAGGCCATTGTTGACGAGTGCGATGTTTTGCTTATCAATAACTATCTATTTGACCAAGACCTATGTGGGAAAATTATCGAATTGTTACAGGATATCAAAGTGGGCACTAAAATCATCAGTCTGAAATCCATTGTTCCTGCCGGTTACACCCCAGACGAAAATAGTGTTTCTATTTTGGATAGAATGGAAACGAAGAAACATCTTTATGGGGATAACAGTGTTTCTTGGACCGCCAGTGGTGGTCACTATTTCATAACTGAGGTTAAAACAGAGGTCACTCTTGAGACCTTTGTTGCTTTGAAGAAGAGAAACCTGAAGCCCGATTCTGGTGATGCATCTACCACCAACTTGAATGCTTTTACAAATAACGTATGATGGCGATAGGATTGTCATGTTGCCATTTTTACAGATTCCTTGTATTTTTAACTGTAACTTGCATATAATGTTGTGTGAATGAGCATGTGACCATCAAAGTGGATGTTGACAGTGCAAGAGGGTGTGATGATTCATAATGATATTTGTGCGCTTTGTAAGAATTGGTGTCATTGTATATTAAATATTAGATCAAAATGGAGACCCCTCAAATTTGCTGAATTACCCTACCGGCATGGTAAGATCCGCAATTGGGATCAACTGGAGATATCCTGAGAAAACGATAAGAAATGTGAACCGGAAGACCTCTAGTGAATCTATATGCGTGATTTAATTGCAAATGATTTGAGCGCCCTTTCCAAGTTACACTTTAGGCATCCTTCCTATGTTATACAAAACCACCAAATGATCTCTCTTAACTTACGAGTGGAGGATCTGAAATTCACAACATTAGTATTTTATCACATATATATTAGACTGGTTGACAGATTTGGAACTTTAGTTGCTGGTTGCCATGTCCATTCCTAACATTTGACCATTCTAAGCTTGCCAATTAGAGAATTCTCAATTTATCTACACAAAAATGCCTTTTCATTGCTTCTTACTGGGATAATTTTTGAATAGATTAGTGCCGCTTGTTCCATGTGAGAATATAATTCATTTAAACCTGGAAGTTATTCGTTGATGTCTTTAGAGAAGTGGAACTCAGGGTGAGGTTTCATCTTATATGGAATGATTATCACAAGGAAATGTAATTTGAATGTAACAAAATTATACAATATAAGTTTAGACATCAAATGTGCAGTCACAATGATGCTATTGGTGAATAATTTTGGCAAAGCTGGAGGACTGAGAGAGAATCCATTTCCACGGCAATGAGCAAAAATACGCTCATCTCTTAGCTAGTATGATATATTTGGTAGCCAATTCAGAGGCTCATCAGAAAAGCTGTCCCCTTTTTGTGAAGGACCTTCTATAGGGGTACTTTTTTGTTAGGTAATGAAGAAATCAATAAAACATTTTAAGCTTTGGTTTATTTGAAAAATACATTGACAAAAAGAACATGAGCCCATGCCCCATGTGATCAACGGTATAGTTCAAGTTGATGGTCATTTCCCTGTTTATTTCTTTTTTAAAACAATCAAATATGTATGGTAACCTAAGTTACTCACTTTTTCCAAATGATAGTTTCTGAATTCTGGGTCCCGCTTTGATCTTTCAATCATTGACTTCTAACCCTGATCTATTCTTTTCTTTATTTCAAAGGTAAAGGTTGGGGGAAAAAAGAAACCTTGTAATTTAGTTGTTCACACATAAGCCACTTTCTAAGCTTGGTTGTTCGAGTCTGAGTAACTAACTTGACAAATATCAATTTTGCATCCATCTACTATGTTTCTAACACTTAGGTCCCTATATTTATAGGCACAATTTTAACCTCAAAAAGGATGAAACCAATTAATGTGCAATTTATTTCCTGTCAACTTATCGGATATTTAATATTTAGCATATTTAAGGGGAAAAACAACTGACTGGGGTTTGCATATTTAACCAGAAAAACAAACAGCTTTAGTTTGCTAAATTGAGCCAAATACCGCAGGCAATCATGATTTTCAACGCCGCTGTCTTCAACATGTTACTGCTGAGCATTTTTTCTGGATTACGTCAAACGAGTGAATAAAAATTGTCTTATCAGCATGTCCTCTCTTACACAAAAGACACAGATTGTGCCTCAATATATTAATATTACAACGATTTTAAGTTAGTATGACAATAGATACTAAAGAAACACCTAAAAGTGATAATGATTCATACTTGGCGCCTTATTCTATCTTTCTAAAAGCCCCAGTGACTGCGTCACACTGGCAATTAAAGAACATGTTGATAAAGTCTTCTTGTGTTGAAGAAGAGGGGGACAATACAATGATTTATTACACAAAGAAGAACAAGATTCATCGGGTGCTCTTGGAAACATTAGAAAAAGGTAAATACGTTTACGATGATGAAATGACGTTTTCGGAATCACTCTTCACAGCTGACATTACACCGGCAACTATAGACGAATCACATGGTGTCGTGGCAATAGGAGGGAATTCTCTGGCCTCATCTTCCAGGTCAAACACACGGTCTATGGGGTATTACGCAATTTATTTCCCCGAAAGTGATAAGCTGGAGAGGTTGGATATCGGTCAGATGATCAATAATTCCGTAAGTGTGGATAAGATACCAGGATCATCAAATAGTTTCAAGTCATTTATTTGCAACAATGATAGAAAGTTATATTCCGTGGACATAAGACCGTCAAACATTGTGTCTAACCAACCTATCCCATTTGAAACGTCATTGAACAACTCAAAAATGTCAACGGACTTTAAAAGTGTGATATCGGTGGGAGACTGTTCGGATATTTTCATCGTTCATCCCGAGCAGCCAGTGAAAACTGTGGAAAAGATCCAAACAAGCTCAGATTCCGGGTTCTCAACAGCGTTCCTAAAAGGTGGGGTCCAATTCTCTACGTGCTTCCAGTCGGGCGAAACGTATATCTACGATATGCGAAATTTATCAAAACCCCTGCATACAATGTATTCCACAAGGAAAATGACACAGGGATCGTTTAGGAATATTCGTGTTGCCGATCCACTCGAGGATTTGCTCTTCATAAGTGAACACGAGGGAAGAATCCATATTGTTGACACACGAGATTTTAATAAACACATGGTGATGATGATGCCAACTAGCGTGGTGAATGTCAATCTCGACTCGAACGGTTATAATTACAACCAACCTATCATCAAGCCATACAGAGTCATCAATGAAGAGATATTGAAGTTTGGGGGCGAAGTAGAGAAGTCAATTCATTCCTTCAGAGGTTCTATGTACCCTTACATCTCGAATTCCAGTGGATTGCTTAGGAATAGGAATTCAGTCTCAAATTCAAATTTAACACCGGGTGAAAGATTCAATTCTCGAAGATTTGAGACTTCATTAACTAGGTTTAGGAATGGCGTCAATGGTGGTGAGGGTGGGGAAATGAGCAATTCACTTGAATCAAGGCGTAGATCATTTGCTCCGTCAATGAATATTCAAACGAGCGATGGTGAAGAAAGTGATGTGGGAATCGAGAGACCCTTATCAATGGGGGATGAATTGATTTCCGATATTGACACCCCCTTTGCTACTACTTTAGATCCCGGTAACGATGGAGACTTCACTTGGACCAGACATGAAACAGGCAAGGAATATTCGGCTCAGGAGATAAGGGATTCCCGCTTATTCCAGTATAACCATGATGATTGTCCTGTAATATACGATGATAGAAGTTTAAAAGTCGAACACGTGGTCAACGTTCAAAAGAGACAATATACATTACGAAACGGGTGGGACAGCGTATCTCCGCTCAACGACCCCTTCTATTTCATTGACTCCACTCTGGATATCTTGGGTATGGACGTTTTAAATTATAAAGGAGAGAAGATCTTGGCGTTTGCCTCTTCGGAGGGGATAAATTTATGGTCTATCAACCAGTGGAAGCGGAGATGTTATCCCATCTATGAGCCTTGTTAGAAGCACTTATTATGTAACAATCACCTATAAAATTGTGGTCTGTTCACATTCAAACCATACTCATCTAGAGCAGAACTTAAATCTTCCATTGTTAGACAAACCTTCTCCTTGCTTTGGTTGGTGAGGGCAGGGTTACTTGTCGCATCCTGGTCATTCGCGTTCTCATCACCCAAATTGGAATCACCCTTAGCATTGGCCACAGTTGCCATCAAGAGGGCCCTAGCTCTGGCCTGTGGATTATTGGAGGAGTAGACTGCTGTGTTGGATCTGATACGAGAATACTCGTATGCGTCTGTCGCTATATCCGATATGAACTTCTGTGTAGCCAAGGCCAACAATCTCTTGATCTGAACATTGTCTGTGGTCAACCCGTTTTTTGCTAGGTAATAATCGGTCACTGCGTCAGGGATGATTGGCGTAAAATCATGGTCATCAAGCAACCCCAAAAGTTCATCCAAGGTCTTATCAGCACGCGTCATTCCCGGCTGCTGGAACAAGTTCACGTCGTTTTCATCTTCATCTTCATCATCTTCGTCTCCATTGACGTTGTTGAGTCCCGATGTTGATGCTTCATTTGATCTTGAAATGATTTCATCTTCTATTGCTTCGTCAAACGCTTCTATATCATTTGGATCGAACACACCCGACATTTGTTGATTTATTGATGATGATGGAATGGTTGGTCCCTTGAGAAAAAATTATTAAGATCACCTCATGCTGTGGGAAAAGTACTGCGGATTGAAAACCCATGAAAAAAAAATCCACCTAGTAGATTTCCCACCATCTTTCCCAGCACCACAGCAACAAGGGAAATGAATTCATTCCCCGTCCAAGTTTGAATTCTCCAATTGAGGAGCAGCGGAATGACAAAATCCAAGCCAATTTCGTCCAAAGTGATGGAATGTTTGTAGATTTCAATCTGCCATAAATGAACCCCTTTCCGTAACTATCACGTGAGCTTCATCGTTCCGTAATTTCCAGACTCCACACTTTTATTCATCGATGATTTATAATCTGCGAAATATCTTTTTTACGGCTTTTGAATGGACCTTCTTCTTCTTCCTCGTAAAGGGATCTTTGAGGTCATTCAATAGCGAATTTAAACAAGAAATACATGTTAAAGAAGATGACGTCTCACTATCAATACTTAGTTATAGGAGGTGGATCAGGTGGTGTGGCTTCTGCTAGAAGAGCAGCTAAATACGGTGCCTCTACTCTGCTTATTGAAGCTAAGGCCATGGGTGGTACGTGTGTCAATGTGGGATGTGTGCCAAAGAAATTGTTCTGGAACGCCAGTGATATGGCTTCCAAGATTAAGTTGGCTTATGATTATGGGTTCACCCAGACCAAGGATGTCGACTTGACATTCAATTGGGCTGGTTTCAAGACAAAGAGAGACGCTTACATCGAGAGATTGAACGGTATCTACGAAAGAAACTTGACAAGAGAAGGTGTGGATTATATGTACGGTTGGGCAAGCTTCAACAAGAAGGGTGAAATTGAGGTTGTCAGCAAGGAAGATGGCTCTGTTAAGACATTCACCGCGGACAAGATCTTGATTGCCACAGGTGGTGCTCCAGTCCATCCTGAGGGAATTGAAGGATATGAATTGGGGATTGATTCCGACAAGTTTTTTGCTTTGGAGACCCAACCAAAGAGAGTGGCGGTTGTTGGTGCGGGTTACATTGGTGTGGAATTGGCAGGTGTTTTTAACGGTTTGGGCTCGGAAACTCACATCATTATCAGAAAGGATAAGTTGCTCACGAAATTCGATTCTATGATCAAAGATGTTGTGACCGAAACTTACGAAAAGGAGGGTGTTAACATTCATAAGAACTGCCACGTGAAGAAGATCGTGAAGTTGGATGATGGCGCAAAGAAGGTGACCTTGGACAATGGCGAGGAATTGGTCGTGGATGAACTGATTTGGACTCTGGGTAGAAAGTCTCTGCTGGGTATTGGCACTGAAAACGTTGGTTTGAAGTTGAACGCCCACGAACAGGTGATTGTTAACGAATACCAGGAAACAAACGTCCCAAACATCTACTCATTGGGTGATGTTGTTGGAAATGTTGAATTGACTCCAGTGGCCATTGCCACTGGTCGTAAATTGTCAAACAGATTGTTTGGACCTGAAATTTACAAGGACCAAAAGCAGGACTTTTCTAACGTGCCAACTGCCGTCTTCTCTCACCCTGAAGTGGGTACCATTGGTTTGACTGAGGAAGAAGCAATTGCCAAATACGGTGCAGACGATATTAAAGTTTACAAGTCGAAGTTCAATGGAATGTTCTATGCCATGTCCGAACACAAGGTTCCTACCGCCTATAAACTGATTTGCCTCAAATCTCAAGATGAGAAGGTAATTGGATTGCACATGGTCGGTGACTCCTCTGCAGAAATTTTGCAAGGTTTTGGTGTGGCGATTAAGATGGGTGCCACCAAGGCCCAATTTGATGACTGTGTTGCGATCCACCCAACCTCCGCCGAGGAAATCGTTACATTGGTTTAAAGAGTTTATACTTAAAATCACTTATTTAGCACCATCTTGACCGGTTCACCTTCATTAACGTAGAGGCCATGCTCCTGTATATACCTTATCACACTGTTCGGCAACAAGTACTGAACACTCATATTCCGTCTGATAAACAATCTCACCTTTGTGGAGCTGATATCGTTGTAAATCAATTGTTTGATCACTAAAATATTCTTTCTGTGCTCATACATGATGTCATGTGACAGTAAGAAACTACGGACATCAGAACCCGTTCTTTCCACAATCAAACATCCATAATTGCCCAAAATGTGGTGCAGATCCTGATCCGCCCAGACATTGGGTTCACCCATAGATTCAATGAGGTCCCCACCGGCTAACAACATGATCTTGATCCCCACTTTAGCTGTACGGTCTTTATTCCAAATCCCGCCTCTTTTAATGTTGAGTTCTTCATTAAAATGATCCAGCACCAATGCTGTTCTTTGATATTTTGGCTGAAGAGATTCCCAAGCGTCCACCATCAACCATGAGGAAGTTCTTTCACATGCTAGTTCACACATACGCACCCTGTGATGGGACTTGGCCAAACCCGGCTTTTTATAATTATCACTAACCGGAGAGAAGTATCCACCAACAACCTCAAAACGAGTGTGTTCCCTCACTGCATCCAAAGCCATTTCAAACATTCTCAAATGTAAGTAGGTGATGGGTGAAAAGGATCCACACGCCACAATCACCAACGGAAACTTGTTATCACTTGTCATTTGACCTTTTAAACGATGCACTGGAAAGCTGTACTCCTCCAAATTTTTAGATTGACGTTGAATACCATGAGGAACTTCCTCTAGATCTGCAATCTGGTATTTGTGAACCTTGGGACCTTTTTCACTCAAAAAAGATTCTGTCCTCAGCATATTTGGCTGAGTATCCATCCCTATTGAATCAACATCACCCTTCATATCTTCATCACTGGAGCTGAAGGGGTCCAACTCGGTATGCATTTTCTTGATTTTGTGCTTGATCGACCCCTTGTTTGGATTTTCCCTGCTGTTGGTGTTGGGGAGCAGTGGCATATCCAGCGGGTGTTGATAGTCCGCCAGCACTGGTGGCTGAATCGGGGTTCGATTAGGAATCAACTTCGAGGATAAAACAGGCTCAAAATTAGGATTTGTAGAAGGAGGTTGGAAGTTGGGGTCCTGGGTGGGGTCCATCTCAATTTATATAAGAAGAAAGGAGTCACAATGCTCCGTTAAATACTGTGAACTTTTTCCGGTTAGATCCTGGACCACCTCCCCAGCCACAGGTCGCGTGACGTCCCAGCCACAATCTCGTCCAACTCCAAGGAACTCTCCACCAACTGGGTCAGGTGGGCCTTGTTGGCCACACGGTGGAGCAGTCCCAGTGACAGAAGACGCTCCCATGCTCCTCGCAGGGCTTTTGTACTCGTCATGTAGTAGGAATTGGCTTTTAAGGAGATGGCCATGACTTCCAATTTAGTCTGGAGGTCTCTTCTGTCGATTGTGACCATATCTCTGTATTCTTCGGTCGCTAGGTCAAAATTTAGGGCCGATACCCCACTTTTGGTCTTGACCCGACAGCAGCACACCAGCAGCTTCAACTCAATATCAGACAAACTTGATAGCAGACTAAGATGTCGACTCTTGTAATCAGACATCGAGTCGTAGAGGTTTTCACCGATCATCTGTGGTAGTAATTCATTCCGTAGCCCGTTGAGATCCTTCAAAGTGTAGAAGTTCCTTACAATGGCCATACGAAATGGTCCATGCGTGTCAATTAGAGACCTCAGATTCTGGTTGTATTCTGTGACTTTGTGATCGGTTCCTTCCCCTCCATCCAGGGAAAACATGGCATATGCACACTCCACAAAGTCTTCAAGTGTCTTGACCTTGTTGAGAAGTAACAACCTCTGTGAAAATCTACTTTTAACCCTCTTTTCCAACTGCTCTCTCACCGTGGCCTTGGTGGTGATTCCAATGACAGACACTGTTGTTCCCTTTGAAGCTGCATTCATAGAACTTATCTCACCGCCGGTTTTAGAGGAGGAAGATTGTGCTATATCAAACAGATTGTAAAGCAACGTCTGCTTGGAATGGCTCGCATAGACATCAATGTTCTCAATCACGAAAACAATCGGCATCAATTGTCTTCTTTGTTTCACCAAAAACCCATTCTCATCAACCACCGTCTCACATTGGGAATCGTCCGATTCGTTCAACTTTGCCTTATCCAAGATATTAATAATGGCATTCATTGTCGCAGTGATGGAAGTCTGTTCAAAGGTTGCCTGTAATTTTCTTCGCCTCTTGTGGTCGTTGTAATGCTGGAGATAAAAATCCAATTGCCTCGCAATCTCTTTAATCGCCATTTTATCGTCACTTTGATACGAACCGTTGATTCTGATCGTAAAGAATTCGTATTGATTGGGGCCATTTTCCAGATCCCAAAG
This sequence comes from Saturnispora sekii, assembly GCA_030563565.1. Classification (NCBI taxonomy): domain Eukaryota; kingdom Fungi; phylum Ascomycota; class Pichiomycetes; order Pichiales; family Pichiaceae; genus Saturnispora; species Saturnispora sekii. Next base: position 20,500 of record JAJMJM010000050.1, read on the forward strand.
ACATTTATTCACAAGGGTGGTCTTTCCACAGCCTCTAGGTCCTATTATTATACACGATTTGCCCTCCCGATACTTGAATGTGTTTTCCAGCATCGTCTGCATTTGTTGGTATTCGTTATCAAAACCAAAGATCTTGAAATCATTGGTAAAGGTGAATTTGTTCCGGGGGTTCAATTTCGCCAACAGTCGCCTCTGGATATGCGGATCAATGGGTAGCATGCCGTCAACGCTTGAAATGGTAGTGTTACAGGGAGTTAAGAGATGGAGTGAAAAATCACAATTTTTTGCTCAGCAGCTTCATTTGTGCTTCTCACCCCTTCTTCTTTTCTTTTCAACCCGCCGCTCGTATATGATCTGTATTTCGTCATCAGATTCATATTCTTCTTCTTGAGTGGCGTGTCGAACATTTTTGGCCATCTTGTCACCAAAACTTTCACCTTCGTTAGTTGAAACATCTAAAATCAACTCCGACATCATGTCCATCTGTTCGTCAACATTCTTCTGAGTTTCAGTGAGATTTCTGCCAGGTGATCGATTGCTCTTTTTCTTCTTCGCATGAAGCTGCTCGTACTCAACCGAATGCCTCCTATTCTTACTGTGCGAATTTTCGTCAACTGAGAGGCTGGTCAAATTAGTATGGCTTTCAGCTGCTGCATGATCATCCCCCATGGCTTCCACAGGAGTTTCGATCGGTGTATCTGCCGTAGTATCAAGGATTTCTTCTTGGGAGGTTTGCGACCGTTTTTCCACTTCACCCGAAGTCCTTTCTTTGGATTGGATGGCATGTACTAAGCCAAAAAGTCTTTTCATGATGCTCTTCTTTTCCATCTCAAGTTGATCCAACTTGGCATCTATTTTTCCCTTTTGCAATTTTAATTGCTTCTCTTCAGCTAATAGCGCTTCGAATGACTTCTCAAGAGCGATAGCATCTTTGACATTTCTGGGCCCCAAACTTTTTTTTACTGAAGACTTAGTGAAAGTTCTTGGAGGCTGCGATCCAGTTGATTCCGATTCACGTCTGTTTTCATCAATTCCACTCACAATTTCTTCTTCAGTTAGTGTATTTTTCTCCATCGACAATTCACTGATAGCAGTAACGCCATTACCCACTGACGCGACCATTCCTTCCTTTACTTTGCTCAATTTTAGATGCTTACTTGTTATCTGGAGACTTGTGTCACGTGACCCATGAGCATCTGTCACTGCATTGGCATCAGTCAACGCATTCACGTCAATCTCTCTTGGATTCCCCCTTGTACCCTCTCTTGGTTTTCCTAGCATCATCGAGAAGTCTTGCCTTGCCAGAGATTTTTCAAACTCTTCCCGTTCTCTTCTTCGCTTCTCTTCAAAAGCCAGCAAACTGTCTTTATATCTTTCTGCTTTAAGCTTCTTTTCGTTCTCTTTAATTTGTCTCAATTTCATCTCTCTGTCTTCAATCTCCTTCAACCTAGTCTTGACTTTCCTACTTTGCAATTGTCCCTTCTTCTGAAGCACTCTGAACTTGTCTTCTTTCCTCGCTTCCCCTCGAGTCAAATCATCTCTCCCAGCTTTATCTATTCTTCGAGTGGATTTTGCCTGCTCAGGAACTTTATCTTTGCTCGATATCTGGTCAATCTTGTCCTTTGCAATATTTTCCATCAATCCTTCCCCCTTAGACACTCTCAGATCTTCATTTAAATTCAAATGTATCTTCTCCCTGATGATAGGAGGACGCTTCAAACCCTTCAAATGGTTCAATTTCGGCGGTTCCACTGAGCTTAAAGACTTGAGCGCTCCGGAATGCCCAAATCTGAACGGCTGAGATGCAATATCTTCTTCATCTTCTTCTGAGACAACCGGTGCCCGCCTTCTCAAAACCGTGCGATGAGGAGAAGTCGAATTCAACTTATACTGGGTCACAGACATTTTGCTAGTGGGGTCGTCTAATTGGGAGACACTGGTACCCGTGCCATTGTCCCCAATCTTTTCTTGTGAATAGAGTAACGACGAGTTCATTTGTGTCATTGATACTTGCCGCAACGAGTTATTCTCATTATCACTGGAATGATCACTTTCCTCTGGAAGAAACAAGGGACCAAATCTAACTATCCCATCATCACCTTCATCGTGCGCTTGTGACCGCATTGTGTTATGAATTGCCCTCTCAGCAGCTGATCTTTCTTCCGGTGGCACGGTTATCGTTTTTATAGGATTATTGAATTGGGTTTCAATCGCTTTTTTTTGCTCCACCGTTTGGGATAACAGCACAGGAGACCCTGGACTACCTACTGGCATTATAGTAGCTTTCACCATAGTAATACGGGTGATCTTAAAAACAGATATTGGTGATTGACTATAATCTCAAAAACCAGTCGCGTTTCATCTATTCAAAACCAGTGATTCCTATCACTGATTGATTGGATCATTCATCACAATCAACATGAGTAGATGAATTATCGTCCAGGTAACAGAGATTGCTTTCACGTGATGGTGTCATTTCAACTGGTTAGAAACCACCTTCTGGCTCTTTTCTTTTAATTACACTAAAATGACCCAAATGCCTGCATGTGATAATTGTGAAAACAGTGACAAATCCACATCTTCTATTGACTGCTATTGTAGTATTGGGTGGGTTTGGTTATACGAACCAGATTTTTAGACGACGACTTACTAATGAGCTTATTCGTAGACATTCAAAAAATGAAATTGTTTGTAATCACAATGCCTTCCCCACACTCTTCCTGTAATAAAATGACATCCGGCCCATTGACAACTCCAGTGCAGGAATTGCTTTCCACGTCGAAGTTTCTTCATTTGGCAACGTGTTACAACGATGTCCCACACGTTTCTCTCATGAATTACACTTTTATTGACTCGACTTCCCCAACGTCTTCTCAGTGTCAATTTGTGAAGGATAATGACCAATTGGTGCTTATTTCAACGCCTATGGATACGACCAAGTATGAGAACATGGCGAAGAATCCCAAATGCTCGCTCTTGATCCACGATTGGGTGTCGACGCCCCCAAGTTCGGATAACAACGTCTTGCACTTGCTCCACAGCATAAACCAGAGCGAAATCGGAAAGTTGTCCATCACGTTGGAAGCCAACGTTGTCAAGGTGTTAAACGATCCTGAGACGGAGGAATACCAATTTTTCAAGCGTATGCTCTTGAAGGACACACCAAACGCAAAGGCCTTCTGTGATGCGAAGAACGTCGCGTTAATCCTATTGAAGGTTGTGGAATCAATTGTGAGTGATTCCAACAACAAGGTGGAAAGTTTCAAATAAGTCCTTTCATTTACCCTTTAATTATACATCACTTTTCTTTAAGTCGAATCACCGCTTTCCGTTCAAATACTGTTTTGGCGTTGATCCAAAGATTCACGGGGGGACTTTGGCCCATCCCAATAAAGGGGGAAAGTTTGAAAGAAAAACCCCCTTCGTTTACTTATTAATCTTACATTTCTTTTCTTTAACTTGAATTATTAATGATACCAAGGCGTTTTGAGTATTCCATGAAGGAGGGATCCTTGCTCTCATCCCAATACTCGGTTCTGGTCACGAACCTACGCCAATTTCTGCACCCACGTAATTTTACATCCTCAGAAGGGCTAACTATTAATTTCCCTCGGAACCGAAGTCATTGGTGAATTCCACAAACTTGTCTAGATCGTTTTGGTTCACGGTGGGCTTGTTGGTCTTGACAGCTTTGAGGAAATCCTTCAAGACCAAATCCGGCTCCAGCAGCTCATCACCGTCCAAATCCATCCAATCCATTTCAATAGCACCAGGTTCCCCCGGAGAGCATGGCTGGTACTGTTGAATTGGCTCACCTTCATCATTGGTCCCTTCCACCTTTCTAAAGTGAGTAGCTCCCTGGATCTTTCTCACCGGTTGCATCAATGCATCCTTAACAACCACACTGATATCGTGGCCTGAGTACCCCTCGGTGATGTTGGCCAAGGTGTGGTAATCCTCCGCAGTGAGCGAGCACGGGGTATTCCCGATATTTAACTTGAACATCTCCAAACGAGCTTCTGGATCCGGTAAGGCAATGTAGATTCTTCTTTCGAATCTTCTCCTAATCGCGGAATCCAACTGCCAGGGAATGTTGGTGGCCCCCAAGACCAAAACACCGTTCGCGTCGTTACCTACACCGTTCATTTGGACTAACAATTCCGTCTTGATTCTTCTACTGGCCTCACTCTCACCCTCTCCACGGGGACCGCACAATGCATCCACTTCGTCTATAAATATGATCGATGGTTTCTGTTCTCTCGCCATTGTAAACAATTGCTTCACCAATCTTTCAGACTCACCCATCCATTTGCTCACCAAATCCGAGGATGACACCGAGAAGAAGGTGGAATTGGCCTCCGTGGCCACGGCCTTTGCCAAATATGACTTCCCAGTACCCGGAGGCCCGTAGAGCAGGATGCCCGATACTGGCTTCCGCTTACCCTTGAACAACTGGGGGAATTTCACCGGTAAAATCACCGCCTCCTTTAGGGCGTCCTTTGCCGCGTCTAAACCGGCAATATCGCTCCATGCCACGTTTGGCTTTTCACTCAAAATCGATTGGGCTAGCTGACCCCGTAGTTTTCCTGTTTCGTTGTTATCTTCATCCTTACTGCTGTTAGGATCCAACTTTTTGTTCTGAGTTGAACCCGACGTAGCGCTTGGCTCTCCATTTTGGGACTCCTGACCCCTTTTATCCAAATACTCCTTCAACTGTTCTGCTCGAGAGAGGTATTCCGTGAATTTAGCCCTTATGGTCTCTTTAGCTTGCGGGTTTCTCTCATACTTCAATGCCAACATGAGGTAATCTAAGCCGTTGTAATACAGTTTATACGCTTCATCGTACTTTGAAGAAGAGTCTGCTTCAATTGCTTTCTTCACCAAATCGACTCCCTTGTCCAGAAAGTCCGATGTCGATGTCATGATAAGAAAAATGGGGGTGCAATATCCTGTAGATGTATTTTTTGGATGGAAGAAAAAGAGGAATTTGAGAACTCTTAGAGAGCTGTGTGGTGTGTCCTAAGAAGGATATGTGGGTGGGAATGACACGAATGAAATGATACAAATTAGGGGCTTTGAATGGTATTATTTTGAGAACGATATCTATTGTGGGTGATAAATTTATTCATAGTGGCCCACATAGAAAAGTTAATGAAATGGGGAAAAGACTAGCAGGCACCTAATAACTATTAGTAGAGACTGACGTTTTTGGATTGTCTCAAACCCACTTAGAGGTTGGTTGATGTGGGATTTACGAGAGACGGTTAAGCAGCCCGCGCACACTGGCGGGGTTTCCACACATTTAAGTTTTCAAAACAACGGCGAATTTGGGCATTCATTTGTGAATTATGTCATATCAACGATCCAATCCACCCCAGGGAGGCCCTATGGCGACAGGCAACCCGGGAGTGAATAGCGTTGCGGCCGCTTCAAGGGCACGTTTGGACGAAATCTTGGACGCCGTCAGGGCGGAATTTGACAATTTAACAAGAGAAAGCTCAAGATATAAGGACGACTATCATGATCATGAGGTGAAATTGAATCAACAGCATCAAGAGTTGTCGAATATCACAAAGACAGTCTACGAATTGGAGGCTGCACATATGAAGATGAAGGAGGACTATGAAAGAGAGATCAAGAAATTAAAACAGGAGTTGGAAGCAAGGGAAAGACTGTTGGAACAACACTCGTTGCAACACCACCTTCAGAGAAACCCACAGGTTCAACAACAAATGGGCAATGGATTTGGCGCGTCGCTCGTTGCTCCGGTGGAGTCAGAATTGAAATCCATATCCCCGGTTGCTGCCCAACAGCCACCTCAACAAGGATCTCAACAGGCAGCCCCACTAAATGCATTGTCACCAAATGGGGCTCACAGCGCATTGACGTCGGTACAAGGCGGGGGTCAAGCTCAAAACAACCAGGCGGTTGCACCAGGTCCTGCACCACCAAGCACGGAATTAATGAACCCAGAAGAGGCAGCCCTGAAAAGAGCAGAGCACAACAAGCCAATTCCGGCATTTTTGAAAGACTTCGACTCCTACTCGAATTTGCCATACAAAAAACAGCACAACGATTACTATCTGGTTTACAACCCCAAGGTGCCACCAAAGGTGGACATTTCCCTTGTCCACTCCTTCGATCATCCTTCTGTGGTGTGCTGTGTGAGGTTTTCAAAGGATGGTCAATTCTTGGCAACCGGGTGTAACAAGTTAACACAGGTGTTCAGCGTCGAAACAGGTGAATTGGTTGCCAGACTAAACGACGAATCATCAATGAGTTCTAATGGGGGTTATGATACAGATACTGGTGATTTATACATTCGTTCCGTCTGTTTCTCGCCTGATGGGAAATTCTTGGCCACCGGTGCCGAAGATAAGATCATCCGTATTTGGGACCTCAAAACGGGTACTATAGTGAAATACCTCAAGGGTCACGAACAGGATATTTATTCACTTGACTTCTTTCCCGACGGGTCGAAGTTGGTTTCAGGTTCCGGTGACAGAACCGTGAGAATCTGGGATGTTTACACAGGACAATGTTCTTTGACGTTGAGCATAGAGGACGGTGTGACCACGGTTGCTGTTTCTCCCGATGGTGAACTTATTGCAGCAGGTTCTTTGGATAGAACCGTGAGGGTTTGGGATGCTAACAAGGGGTTCTTAGTTGAACGTTTGGACTCTTCAAATGAATCTGGCAATGGCCACATGGATTCCGTTTACTCCGTGGCCTTCAGTAATAGGGGTGATGAAATTGCAAGTGGGTCTCTTGACAGAACCGTGAAGTTGTGGTCCCTCAAGAATAAAGCAATGAGGAGTCCATCCAAGGCTTCCACGTGTGAAGTCACCTATGTTGGTCACAAGGACTTTGTTCTTTCTGTGTGCTGCACACCGAATGACGAATTTATTCTCTCGGGGTCCAAAGATAGAGGGGTCATCATATGGGACAAGACCACTGGGGAGCCTTACATAATGCTTCAAGGTCACAGAAACTCCGTCATTTCTGTTTCTGTCTCCCCGGTGTTGACCACCGATGGGTTCCAAGGAGGGTATTTCGCCTCCGGTTCTGGGGATTGCAAGGCAAGAATTTGGAAGTGGGAGAAGGTCCAACCAAAATAGCCATTTGTTTTTTATGTAGAAAAAGAGAATTTAAATCAGGAGCTAAGATTCTTACCTCCCTGAGCAAATGAGCACTTTCTTTAAACGACACAACTGGAACGCGAAAATTCTCCATGAGCTCATTCAACACTCTCTTTTGGACGTTGAAATGACCCCGCACATCACCCACGCCTCCGTTACTGCACCTGTCAATATTGCCACCTTGAAGTATTGGGGGAAGAGAGATAAGGACTTGAATTTGCCAACAAATTCCTCGATTTCTGTCACACTCAGTCAGAATGATCTTCGTACATTGACAACAGCATCATACTCGGCGGATTTTCCAGATGATTGTTTGTGGATCAATGGGGCGATTCACTCTTTGACGACTCCAAGATCTCAGCAAGTTTTGAAGGATTTAAGAGCACTGAGAGCAGAATTAGAGACAGAGAATCCTGAATTACCAAAGGTTACTGGTCACAAATTGCATATCATCTCAGAGAACAACTTTCCAACTGCGGCTGGTTTAGCATCATCCGCTGCTGGATTTGCGGCCTTGATCTCGGCTGTGGCCAAATTGTACCAATTACCCACTGATGCGAGTGAATTGAGTAAAATTGCTAGAAAGGGTTCAGGTTCTGCATGTAGATCTCTTTTCGGTGGTTATGTTGCATGGGAAATGGGTTCCAGAGAGGACGGTGAAGATTCCAAGGCCGTGGAGGTGGCACCAAAGTCCCACTGGCCTACAATGAAGGCTGCGATTTTGGTTGTTTCCGATATGAAGAAGGATGTTCCATCCACTTCAGGTATGCAGTCAACAGTTCACACCTCGGATTTGTTCCAGTGGAGAATCAAAGAGGTGGTTCCAAAGAGGTTTGAACAGATGAAGCAATCGATCATCAATAGGGATTTTCCAACTTTTGCTGAATTGACCATGAAGGATTCCAACTCTTTCCACTCCGTTTGTTTGGATTCTTATCCACCAATCTTTTACTTGAACGACACATCAAAAAGGATCATCAAGTTGGTCAACTTGTTAAACGAATCTGCAGGCGAGATCATTGCCGCCTACACCTTTGATGCCGGTCCAAACGCTGTCATCTATTACGAGGAAAAGAACGAACCAAAGGTTTTGGGTCTTCTTCACCATTTCTTCAAGGAGTTGGATGGTTGGTCCAGCTATGATTCTAGTAAGGGTGCCATCCCAACAGAGTACCCATTGGACCAGCTGGATCTCGATATCTACTCTCAAGGTGTCACCAGAGTCATTCTCACCCAAGTCGGTGAAGGACCATTGGACTCCGATGAGGTGCTTGTTGATTTAACTACCGGTTTACCAAAGAATTAAATGATGGATATATAAAATTTATAACTGGATAATATCGAGTAGATCATAATGATCAATCCCCAAACAAAGGGAATCCAAGGTGTCAGGCCAAACAATGTAGCATTATAAAGAGCTGCAATTAAAACTCCAACCACACTTCCCGCTATGAACCCCATGAATCCTCCCCAAACAGTGTACAATGCCACTAACAACGCCAATGAGCTGCCATTTACTCGCCGGTGATAACTCATAACAATCACTAGAGACGCCAAAAAGTGGATTCCTGAAGTGAATATAAGAGACCAAAGCATAGTAAACTTCCAAGTGTCAAATGTATGGTAGAGATAGGCCTGATTGAAGGAATCCTGTGTGGGACCCAGCGGCCAGTAAAGAGATGGAAATGGGGGCACAACATACCCCAATGGTGCATTCACCATAAAAAAGGAAACTACCTTGGACGGTACCAAGCCTGCCGGGAAACTGGCTGCGAAGTAAAAAGTTAATCATTGCAGAAATTTTTCCGCGTACATGGAGTAATGTGAAATTTTACTGGGAAAAAAAACATTGTTGGAGAAATATTGAGCAATTTACTTCGCACATTGTTTCCCATAAAATACCCGTGCGAAGGGGAATTGGAATGTGGCAAAAACGATATAAATTGACCCAACAATCAATCATTCTTAACGATGGCTGAAATAACAATTATCATCAAGTCCACAGGTGATGGCAAACACTCCATTGTGGTTGACACCTCCAGTACTATTGCTGAACTCAAAGCCAAGGTGGCAGAAACCACCGGCGTGGAGGTGGAACGTCTAAGGCTCATTTACTCTGGGAAGGTTCTCAAGGATATCGACACCGTGGAAAGCTACAACATTAAGGACGGTAACGCAGTCCACATGGTGAAGGGTCCTTCGAAGAAACCAGCCTCCACATCGGCATCTAACACGGCTTCAAATGCCTCAACCACTACAGCAACACCTGCCAATATTTCTGCTGGGCAACCAACATTCAATCCACTAGCTGGGTTAACCGATGCCCGTTATGCCGGTTACAACATCCCAATGCCAAGTTTGGATCAATTGGGGATGAATACAGACGGGATGGCTTTACCCTCGGAAGATCAAATGAGTCAAATGATGGACTCTCCCCTCTTCCAAGAATCAATGAGATCAATGTTATCCAACCCGCAAATGTTGGATTACCTAATTGAGCAATCCCCCCAATTGAGAGCCATGGGTCCTGCTGCCAGGGAAATGCTTCAAAGTGATTACATGAGAAACATGTTGACCAACCCACAGGCAATGAGATCAATGATGGATTTCCAAAGAGCCATGGGCAGTGGACTGGGTGGTGGTGCCGGCGCTGGTTCCTCGTTTCCAGCCCCAGGAAATCCAAATGGGGTCAATTCCCCTGCTACTGGTGCTGCTTCTTCCACAACACCAGATGCTGCTGGTTCTGCTGGTGCTGCTAATCCATTTGCCTCCATGTTTGGTTCGGGAGTCAACCCCTTCGCTTTGGGCGCTGGGGGGATCACACCGTTTGGGTTTAACATTCCACCAGCTGCTGCCGCCCCACAGGATACTAGACCTCCAGAGGAACTTTACGCCGTTCAATTGGGACAATTGAATGATATGGGATTTTTTGATTTCGATCAAAATGTTAGAGCTTTGAGAAGATCAGGTGGCAGAGTTGAGAGTGCTTTAGAAATGCTATTGAATGGCTCTATTTAATTTCGTATTTATTAATTAATAATTTTAAAGTCTCCATCATCCAAACTCTACAAGTCAACGGATTAACTCGAAGGGTATCCAAGCCCCAGTTGAATAATTCTCCGTTTGCTAACCTAATTAATCTATGAACAAGAACCGCAGTTAATGCAATAATTATCACACCGCAATCTGATCCGTTGTTTTGCTGAGGGCATCCTTGTACTTCCTCGTATTTCATCTTCCTCATGTTAAAAACCTGATTCAACTTATCAGTTAATCTTCTCATCTCGGTTTCATTAGCGCCCTTCATGGAATCAATTCCTAAACTCACCCCCAATGTGGGAAATGCCACCAGTAGAGACCAGTGGGAACCACCCTGTGCATCTCCAAAATCGACATTATCATTGACTGGACAAAATATCACCTGTGCCTGAGCAAATTCCTTTGGCATTACTTGTTCCAAATCCGTTGGATCCGGATGGTTCATTAACAAAAATGCAAATGTGGGCGGTAATAAACAAATTGATTGGTATTTGGAAAGAAACCCTCTTCGCAGCATCGAGTAACATAACGAAATATTCGTGTCAGATAACCACTCATCGTATTGTAAATTGTACAAATCCTCTGGAAAGAGGGAATAATCGTCATAATTCAATAACTTTTGGTCATTTGGCCTACCTCTGGTCAAATCATGGTAGTATGACTTCAATTGGTCTATTAATGAGTCCGATCCTGTGTTTTTCCTTGTTGGAGTCTTTTCGGCTTTTTTATTCTTACGCTTTCCCTTCTCCTTCCGTTTTTGCTGCTTACCTCTAGATGGTGGTGAGTCCCAAAGACAAATATCGGTGGTCATTTCCTCCTCCGGCAAGGGAATCGTATATTGAGGAATACATCCTTTTAATAGTTCATCCTCACAATCTTCCATCCAATCAAAAAGATCAAAACCATAAGTATCATCCTCAAGACACACTTGCATGTCACCTTTCAAACCTTTTGATACCTTTATATGACCCCATTTGTTGACAAGACCTTCCATAGATGAAAAATAAAATAGCAAATCTACGGGGAAAGAAATTCCCCACCGAATTTATTCCCTTCCAGGATTTCGTTAACGTTTCTCCAAGTAAATTGTATCTCCCAGTAGAATCTCCCAGTAAATTTCTTCACGTGCGATTACTTTGCCCAGTGGATCATTAAAATGTTGGGAATGCACTTTATTAATTTATTTACAGTCTAAACCTTATTGACAAAGTCGTTGATAGTGATGTCCTTCCTCTTCAAAACCCCCTTAACACAATCCCACGCATCGCGAGACCCACCCCACTCCAAAACTTCTCTCCTGAACGCGTTACCGGCTTCTCTTGAAAACGGATCCTTGGAGAATAATTCTTCCCAAACTTTAGCAGCAAGGGCCCTATCCAATAAATATGAGTAATAGAGGGCTCCGTAGGTGAACAAGTGGCCAAATTTTCCTGGCCAGTTGGATATGTCGTCTGGGAAGTACCCTTTAGATTCTAATTGGTGATACATTCCAACAATGTCAAAGGGTTCATTCTTGAAAATGGAATCACCGTGTAAAAGTTGATCCAATTGGGCCATTTTAACCTGAGAATAAGTTTCAGAGTCTTTTAGAAGTTTTTCGTTCGACAGTTGTCTTCTCAGCAATGGTAAGTGCTTGGAAACTGATTCACCTGTGGACCAATGCTTACCAATACGACATAAAACCCTTTCATCCTGTGCAAAGGTTTCATTCAATATTGATGGCAATTCCACAAAATCTGTAACGCATCTGGTACCAGACACATTGTGCAGTTTAGTTCTTCCCAAAAGTGAATGCATTGCATGACCCATTTCATGGAATAAAGTAGAGATTTGATTCAAAGTCAAAAATGTCATGCCAGTATATGGATCGGGGTGATAGTTACAAATAAGGCAAACGGATGGCAATTGGTAAAGTTCTCCCTGGCTGGACTGCATTGTTTCCACAGTTTTTTCTTTCCAAGAAAATGGATCATCCAATTCATGTTTAGGAATTTGTCTTGAACAAACAACAGTGAAATGAGCAGGATGTGGAGTTTTGTTGGATCTTTCAAATAAATCCAAATACAAGTTTCCAATTTTCACACCATTGGAATCAATGGCATCAATCTTTTGGACATTTTCAGCCCAAACAGCACCATCCTTACTTGGTTCAAATTTGATACCATAAATACATTCAAAAAGATCCGATAATCCTTGAATGACTGTCCCCAGTGAAAAGTACTGAGTCAAATCGACCGATGTATTATTTGATCTTTGCTTACCAAGATAATTAGCTAGCAAGAAGTCTCTATCCCATGGTTTGATTGATTTTGGGTCTAAGTTGGAGTCCAGTTTTGTTAGCTCCTTGGCCACTGACGGTTCTAAATGCTTGGCAAGGCCATCTAACAAGGTATTGACGTTTTTTGATGAATTAACCATCTTATCATCAAGAGAATATTCAGCATAATCGTTATAACCCATTAACCTTGCTAATGCAGCTCTACCTTTGAGCAAATTATTTAAGAGGTCAATCTGGGAATCAGGAACTGAATGTAAACCTGCCCAGATGGTCTTTCTGATAATTGGGTTGCTTGAAGTTTTGAGAATACCATAAGGTGCATGACCATAAATTGGAATCTTTAAAGAACCATCCCATCCTTTCGAAACAAAACTCTTATAATTTGGGTTTATATCCTCTTCAGACCATTCACCCTTGGGTATGACCAAAGAAGTTTCTCTTGGCTGCATCACACCATTATTGAATTCCTGACCCACCATTGAAATGTATGAACTTAATTGAATGAACTGATCTTTCGTCTTATCATCCATATCAATACCCGACTTTTTAAAATCTAAGTGAAGTAGTTTCCCAACCGATTTTTCTTCCTCAGAGAGAGGGTCCCACAATTCTGGGGTCTTTATAATTCTGTCCAACTTGTTATATAACTCCTTTGTGGTGTTCAAGACATTCATGTATTCAAACATCTCATTATGAGCTTCTTCTGCAGCTGCAACGTATTTAGAATTGGGGTGGGTGACTCGAATAAACTCACAGAGGTCGATGACACGACACAGCATATCGGATAACCTATCCAAATCTCTAATATATTCTGCTGGTGGTGATTTTGTCAATAAATGGTTTGTCAATGATTTGGCCAATTGGAGTGTCTCATTTGAAAAATTACTAAGACCTTTCGGTGAAGTCAAGTATGGGTTCCCAAAGAGTCCGGATTTGTGTGAACTACTGGATTTTATCCCTTGGTCAAATGCCATCTTGAGCGTTGACCTTGTAAGCCTCCATATTGATGGTTTCATTCTATAAGTGAAGAGAAAGAACCTGAAGAAAAAAATTGCTCATTTGTTCCAGTCCGAAATAATTGGGACAATAGCACCATATTGTTTTTATTATCAAAGATCGCCAGATTGTTTTTTGTTATCAAAGATTGTTGGATTGCCAAGCGGTATGAATTTTATTGAAGTTAATTGGTAATTATTCCAGCCACCATAAAATACTCAGAAGTGATGAAAATGAATGTGATGTCAAAGGATATCAAATGAATCAAATCAATATTTCATTTTCTGATTTTTGCTAAAAGTCAGCTCATATTCCGTTCATGATTTTCAACTGTTTCCTGCGACAAGTTAATCCAATAAACCAAGAAATAATGAATTAAGAAATAAACGTGAGTTAGAGAAACAAGTAGATTAAATTCCCTTATTCAATTGAATCCGACCCTTTCCCATTATTATTGCTGATAATAATTTTTTACATCGTTGTTTAATGACAATACTGTAAAGCAAAATTATGAAGTAATAACCAAAAGATAAAGATGAGGAAATGTCCACCATGTCGAAGCTTTCTCATCTAAGAACAACGATACCAAAATAAATTTATAATAAAGCTGTATCCTTAGAGCAAGAATCCGATAATCAACAAAGGATGGTAATATATCTAACAATTGTAAATAAGAAGAATAAAACAATTTGACAATGAATCAATGATAATAAAGAATTTAGTGACCCGATATCTCAAAATGGTTATTAAGATATTTATCTCCTTCCTTTCTTCTTGCTCTTGAGAGCGAGACTGGAACAGCTATTGTCATCAACTAAAACCAGATGATGCTCAGCGGCAAAGAATTTTATTTTCCTATATTGCTAAATGGTCAAAGCATCAATACAATGCCTGCAATTCATGTTGAATATATGAACAAATTCAAAAATATTATTCATTTGTGCCCTGGTGATAATCTTCCCGGAAGGAAATCTTCATCAAAAGCAAAGAAAAAGCGCCTTACTAAAAACCGGTAATTACAAAAGTGGGCAAGTGATCATTTCCTCATATTCATTTGGAAAGTGGTGTCTTGTTTAAGAGCAAGGAAGAGCGGGTCCTATAGCGCAGCTATGGCCTCTAGTGGCCTTGTTTACCTTCTTCTTTATTATCACTCGTTTTTCTTAGTTCAGACGCGTCGCATCTTCCTCTCTTTAAATGGACTCCCACTATATTGAAGACGCGTTAACAGTTGCAGACAGTGCAGAAATCGATGTCATTATGAAGCAGCAGCTGCCTGCTATGGTTCTAATCCAAGGTACGATTGGCCCCATTGCTGCCCTTCAGAGAACAACTTTACCCATGTGGTTAGCAATGTTGCTTAGAAAACAGGAGAGGTGCACAGTGTTAATCCCCTCGTGGATATCAAAGGATAAATTAAAAGAATGGATTAAGGAGGAGAGAACAAGAACAGAATCCTTAGTTGGATTACCATGGAATTGGTATTCTATTGGTTTGGTACTACTAAATGAAGCAAATTCGGACTTTTCAGAGAGTCCTCTAGAATTACTTGGACTTCTAACAGAACTTTACGATTTAAGAACAGCAAAGACTCGTTCAGGTTTGAAGTCTTTGGATTCGACATATTTGAACCTGACAGGATTGGGCCATTTGGAGATTGCGAATTTGAAACCAATTCTCGCACCAGCAATGTCGAAATTAGCCAAACTTTCATCAACATGAAAATTTTCAATTTTCAACATATTCTCTCACTCTGAATTCTTCAAGAAATGTTCAGACCATCATTGAAGAGGCTTGCGGCCATTGGTAGTGAACAAGGTTCATCCAAGGGTAATTCTCAAAGATTGTCAATCTTTCAAGTCGGTGTTCCACATAGTCCCTACATACCACCAAGATGGTCAAAGTTGACTCCGTTAATCACATCATCACCAAAGCAATTCACCTACGCTTTATGGGCTAAATTAAAGCTTTGGGCAATGAATTGGGCCCAAGTTTATAACTTCAGATCAGATATGAGATCAGGTTGGAAGGGTTACAAACCAAACTTTTTGCTTTGGAAAAATAACGCCATTGAGACGTATGTTGCCGTTAACTCTGCATTTGCTTCCAAAAAGGTGACAACAGTTCAAAACAAGGTCTCTTCTTTTGTCTATGATTCACTATTAAAGAGACAACAGGCGTTGCCAAAGTCAACTATTGTCTGGAAGTTGGAAAAGTTTAACTCAAAGCCAAAATTGGTCTCATTCAATGCATTCCCTAATCATGACGGTTCAGTTTTAATGTGTCAAATCATTTACCAATTCAATACAAAACAAAAATGGCTCATGAAGAAAGATGACCAATTCCAAGAAACAGAAAGAGACATGGTTGAATATGTGGCATTCAATGTCAACCCATTCAATGATGAAGTGTGTATTGCTGGTACGGTATTTGAATCCGTTCCAAGCAGAACTTTGGAGTCTAAAGTCATCACATCCCAGCAAGAAACTATTCAATACATGAAGAAAAATGCAGATATTTACAGACCTGAACCATCAAATGATGAAAAGCTACTAGAAAAGTGATTATTTTTTTATATAAACCCTAGTTTATATCCCTTCAATACCTGTACATAAACTCATATTATCGTCGTCACCATCTACTTCCAAAAAGCTGTCTCCTTCGGTTGCTCGATCTTCATCGCTTGGATCACTCAATAACGCCACTCTTTCCAAACCATCGCTTAAAACAATTTCATCATATGCAGGTGGATTCTCCAATCTTTTCTGATATTCCAATGAGGATCTGCTAATATTACGAGATACCAGCAAATCCAAACTGTATGCTCCTTCGGATGAGCCACCACTGCTATTGCCTAAAATATTGGTCAAACTTGAGTGTTCTCGCCTTAATGCTGCACTCAAAAATGAATTACCCGGTGGGTGCCTCCGTGGTGAAACTTGTGGACTCAATTCAAATGATGAGGTAGAAACGCTCATCTGCTGGGAATAGTCTGGTGGAGACATATTTCCATTTGGTCCGTAAATTCCCTCGAGGATACCTGTATTGGACATGAGTGGACTGCTTGGTAATAGAACTACCTCATTTGATACACCACTTGAAGAGTAGGATCTGTCACTTGTTGTTGTGGTCAGAGATACGGGATCAACACCGCCAACAACCGATTCATAAGAGGGTAGTTCACCTTGTCCATCAACCAAAGGAGAAATGAACGCAATAGGAGTGTCCACAATGACTTCATAGTGGTGCATTTTCGGTGTCCCATCACTCAGTTTTTGAGTCTCATCAGGTTTAGAAATGCGAAAACCTAATTGCAAGCGATGTCTCACCTTCAGATTAGTGTGTGTCAGATCAGGGAAAAATGTATACTGTTCTTGTCTCTTATCTGTATCATCGAGTCCTTGCTGCTGATTATTTTGATGTTGTTGCGAAGAAGTGGAATTGTGATGGTGACCAAACACTCCACCCAAAAACGACGTACTATCATGATGAGAGCCAGGTATACTAGAAGAAACGGATCCATTCTCATGGGTGGTAATGATTGAAGGAATGATACTGTTTGGAGTGCCAATAACGGGTAATTCTTTCTTTTCCTTAACAGGCCCACCACCACTACCCAGGGATCCAATTGAGGTTATAGAGCCCACTCTACTTCTCATTGTAGTTATTGATCCTCTTCTACTGAGATCGTCGATCACTGCCATTCCAAACTGGATCTCATCATTTTCATTAATTGTTTCAGTTTTGTTCAACCAATCCCATACTTTCTCAACGTACTTCTTTTCATCATTGGCCACAAAATTGATTGGCACCTCTAATTTGATAGGATTGGAAATAAAAACATCGGATTCATCCTTTTCCTTTGCATCAGGATCTAAAAGCTTCGATACTTTGCTTCCAAACCCAGCTTTTTTGTGCTCATGCTGCTGCTCACTTGAGGGCTCGTGTTCATAGCAAAAGGTCAATAAGTTATCCCCTTTACAATGTTTTATAGATTGAGAATACAATGCTGGCATGATCCCCTTTTTAGAGCTGGGTTTAGTATGAATTTCATACAATGGCACCACCCTTTCTTTGGCCCTGGAATTTGAATGCTTGGATGAGCGTCCTCCATTATTTGCAGATCCGTTATTGTTGGATAAATAACCAAATGAACTATTCAAACTTGTACCTGTAGAGTCATTCAGGGCAGTAGCAGTAGAATTCTTTTTTGCCGTTGTAACGGAATCCGTCAAACTAGTGTATGTAACCTTTTCGACGACGTTGACCTTCACTCTCTTCAAATGCAGGCCCTTGACCAAAGGAACCATTTTCACTTGTAATTTCACTGTGTGTTTCTTCATATGATTACCGTTCCTTGATTGGGACCCCTTTCTTCTTTCATAATTCTCTTGTTTTTTCATGACCCTATCAGGAGCTGTCAACATGGTATACTTCTTGGGTAGGACGATTTCATAACCTAATGAATCATTCCACACTTTATTGACATAAATTGATTTATTAAGTGTGCTTGTTGCATCTGAAGGAGGTAATCTGACAACTGGTAAAATGTACCTAAAATTAATCAATCTATCCTCAATTTTGCCAACGGAAGATCTTCTCGACATTTCTAGAGAGTTCAATGGAGCAGACCCGGATCCTGATCGCAACCTACTAGAATTTATGGGGGGGGAGCTAGCAAGAGATTTTGATATTGACGAAGAGTTACTGTTTCTTCTAATACCGATTCTCTTCAAAAGAGAAGACCCAGATGGCAGCTCTTCGTTGTATACTGCTGTATCTCCAAATGTGTTATTAAAATGATGTCCTGGTGAAGTTGATAGTGCCACAGTGGGAGGAATTCTCAAATCCCGTCTTGGGGCCAATTGCACTTGGATATCTAATTTATGAACAATTGTACCGTTGGGTATACTCACGGATTCCGGCGTATGAAGGGGGTACACTACTGGTAGCAAAAAAACATATGTTCCAGCTTCAATCCGTTGGCTTTGTTTCATTACATTCTGAAATAAATTAGTTTCCATTTGGGTATCATCGTCAAGAGATCGTATACCACCTTGCTCCATAACGTAATCCTTTGAATTCAATGGAATATAAGTTTTAATTGCCTGTTGAGACGATTTGGCGCCTATTTGGATCAAATCGGCATCAAGGTCGTTATCGTATTTGGGGTCTCCCATCATTTGAACTTCGCAATCCGATTCACAGGATGAGTCATCACCCACGCCCATTAATTGATCATCAATTGTGTTAGAACCGAGACGATTATCCTTCTTCGATGGAATGAAAGCATTTGGTCGTTCCAAATTCAAATCCCAATCAATGTTGTTTGACACTCTGAACCTATCATTAAAAGGTTGTTTTCGTGATTTTTCACTTCCTGGCCAGCACACAGCTGCATCTGTATGATAATTGACCCGAATCACAGGTGTTAGATCCAGATCCTTATCCAATTTGATAACAACCGCAAATGTGTGGGAAGTAACATTATGATGGAGTTCTTTAGACTTGGTTGATTCTTGAGGATGGTCCTCCTCATCCGATTGATCCTGATCACCCTCTTCGTCGTCTCCCCTCTCATCAGCGCCCTCAGAACGGTCCTCTCTACTTGATCGGGACTTTTTGACTGGATTAAAGGGTAGATATAGAATAGGTCCATTTGCCGAAACGCTCACATGAAGAGTGGAAATTGTCGGGTAAATTTGTGATGGTGTTAATGGTGTGGGGTAGGGCAATAATCCCTGCTGAGTGAGAAATTTCGACAGTATTGTCATGAAAGCAGCCGTATTGATATCAGAAACGTGTACGTGAGAGGTGAAAAAAGTTAAGGGATGTGATTCATTTTTGAGAATCTATTTACATATAAGGTTGATAAGTAGGTGAAGAAGCGATATTGTGCTCAATCAATAGCAATATGTGTCTATGGTGGCGGACAATTTCTTCCGGTTGAAAAATGTCAATTTTACACTCAAAAGGTCACACCATGTGATAACCGAAATTGTACGAAATTGTAGGAAAATAGATTGGAGATTGTGTTGATAAAAATGGAAAATTTCTGACATTTAAGAAGTACCTTTCTTGTGTATAGATGATATTTATTGTCTGACTTTAAATTTGAATAAAGATAGCTGATATTTTTCACCAAAGGTGAAATAACGATGAGTTTTTATGTGAGATCGTGATGTGGGTAGGTGTGACAAGAAAAGAATACTATTATCTAGTGGGAAAATAAAGAGTAACATCAGCTGAGAATGAAAATGCGTGATTATCATGTGTATGTCTATTTGCCCCTGAATGAATGTTTGTTTGAGACGGTAAATACTTTCTCTAAACATTAGATTCAATTGTTTTTGTTACATCTTTCTTTTTCTCCTTGGTCCATGATATTGGAATTAAAATTATAAATATTGAATCCTAAATGAACACTGATAATGTCACACACCTTTAATTCTTATGTTGGCACCAGCGATGATGAATGTGCAGAAAATAACGGTGAATGAGATGATTACGGTTATGACTACGTAAGTGCCTCTGTAATCCAAATGATCATTTGTGACTGGATGCATCGACTCCATCTTCAATTGAAGAAAAGGGTGCGAAAAATAAAAGCTGCTGTCAGCTGATATGAGCCGATTTGGCTGAGACCCTGACAAATCGAAGCAATGGAATTGAGTGACTCAGGATGG
>JAJMJM010000051.1:0-37114 GCA_030563565.1 Saturnispora sekii
AGAGAGACGAGACCTATAGAAATGATCCTATGAAGTACGTCGACGAAGAAAGAAGATATCATGAAGGGGCGAAAAAGTGGCGGACATTCTTCTCCTTTTATAGTGGGGGGGAAAAAAAGAAACAAAAACCCTGCTCATGAGCTTTTCTGGGTTTGTACTGTGGTTAGGTGTGATTGAATAAGTTTTGAAGAAGATAGAGCAAGGGCAGGTAAAAGCAAGGGCAGGTAAAAGGAATGGCCACAAAGGTTAGAACTAAGATTGAAAGAAAAAGAATGCCAAAAAAGTAGGTGAAGGGAGTCTGTGGATAAAAGATAGGGTCGAGGGTTGTGCGAGAAGTGGTGTAAGTGGTGTCGGTGGCTGTTTCCGTGGCTGTTTTTGTAATGCAGCCTTCTTGGTGTCGTTAACAATGGGATTATTGATAATCTGCATTCATATTCGTAATACCGTTGGAAATAAGAGGTTCTTAATGAGAAAAACGCTAATAGCAATCCCTTTTTATTTAGAATGTTAGGATCTATTTAGTTACGCAATGGGGTAATAGTTAAGCTAGTATGTGAGCTAAATTGTTTTCAAATCGCCATTTATTTGCTCAATTTCATGCATGGAATATCTGCGCTTCACCGATGCGATATTCCTTTCATAACCCATTTGTTTTTTCTCATTACATTTATTTGGGACAATCCAAATTTAAATTTAATATTAATAATTCATGCTGATGTTAAATGGCCAAGGATTGAATTGGAGTCTCAAGATATTCATTGCTTTCAAGCTTAACCCATTCTAAGTTAATCAAGTTATATATTCCTTTGCATTTAAAATTATTTTTTGGCCTTGGAATAACCGTCAAACTGTCCTATGGTTTCAAATAAGAATGCTACACGTCTGTTTGCTGAGCATATAGTCACGTGACTTTTTTGTTTGCACGTGCGCATTAATCAGATACACCACGCCTGCTCACAGGCTCGTTTGTTCTTTTATAATCAAGACAGAATCCTTAAATGCAAGATAAAACCTGAATTCAAACCCTGAGCAATTCAAACCCTGAGCAATTCAAACCCTGAGCAATTCAAACCCTTGGCTTATTGAATCCGTTTGAGGAAATGACAATACAATATTTATTTTCACTGTTAATGGCCTTTATAAAATGACAAAGCCATACTCCATTTTGAGAAATCTAACTTTATTGATTTCTCAAGCAAAACAATTAAAGATGGCAGAGAAATAAGCTGAATTCATTTCGTGGGGATATTATCCATTCTATTTTCTATTGATATGATCCTCCTCTCTGTACTCTTAATCTCTACGCATTCCACGCCTATCATATCCTAGCCTATTTCTTCCTCACTCCTATAATATCAACCCAATCTGAGCGATGATGCACAGATGATCACTGGGATATTCACCTTCCCTTGGCTGACCCTTCTCCATTTCATCAGGATGTGGAAGTCTCAATAATTTTTCCAATACAAGATCATTCTCCTTTTCAAAATCCTCCAAGGAATCGACCGCTCTATTGTCTTGGCCTAATTCCCATTTTTTGATCAAAAAGATGTAATCCAACATCCCTCTCCAAGTATGAGCCCAATTGGAGAAAAAAGGTTCCCCTCTCTCGTTATCCAAGCCGGCGTTGTTCGCATCAACGTACTTGTACCCCACTGAATAAAGAGAAATTGCTCTGTATGGCAGCTCATTATGCAATTGTTCGATGGATTTGACCAACTGGATCTGTTCAGGGGTAGCTTCAAAGGACTCAGGAACAGGGTCCTTCGGTTGGTTTTCCCCGTGCTTTTCAATGTTGCCTCCCTCTTCATCATCTCCCGTCTCGCCCTCTCTGCGCTTTGAAAAGGTGTATGATGTGGAACAAGAGATCACCCTCAGACACCTCTCGTCATATGTCACCGGTTTCGACGTGATTGAAAGATATGGGGAATCAAAAGGTTGCGAATTAAAGTCTCCCGCAAATAGCTTCCACACTTTGGTCACTTCTGGATGTAGGGATCTTATCCTCTGTTCGAATTCCACCGATTTGGAGACCAGAACATACGTTTGCCTTGTTCTTTCGTACGTTCCAAAAGGGTGCCAGAACAAATGACACGTACCAACGGTTATCACCTTGGAGGGGTCACTCTTCAATGCCAAACCCACGATCAAACCAGCATTTTTTGTAACCGTCCTTGGTGGAATGTCACCAGACTTTTCCCTATCAAAATCAATCAAGCATGTGTCAACCACCTTGAATAGACTCTCCCTGTAGAAAATCGAGACACCGTGGTTCTTATCGTGACCTCTGTAAAACTTGGTGTGGTAACCCAACTTGTCCAGTTCCGGTCTCCAAAATGACTTGTGCTGAATGTAGTCCACCTCCTGTAGACACATTATATCGCAATTGTAGTCCTTGATCTCCTGAATCAAGACTTTCGATCTCTTATGCCATTTCAAAATGTCCCCATTCTCTGGAAATAGCGTTCTTCTGATCAAAGCTTGTGCTAAAAGGTTATAACTCATCACCTTGATCGAGATATCCGATTTAGTGGGGTTTTCGTGCCCAATTGTAACAAGATTCCTCTTGATGTAATTGGATCCTTCAGGATTATCCGGATCAATGCCTTGATCAAGCAAAGCCTGTCTCTTAGCCGCTTTTTTCTCCTCACGCTCCCTTCTCTTTTGTTCAATGTACTCTGGAGTTATCATCTCCTTCGGCACCTTCCCGGACTTGTTCGCCTTATTCTTAGACTTTTCATTCTTAACTCCTTTTTCTATATTTGACCCCTGTAATGATTCCGACATTCTAGTTTTTAAACTGAATCTTCTAATTTGATATAAAAGTGATTGGATTGGCAAAACCTTGTAGAAACGACCAGGTTGTCTAATTATTAATCAGCTTAAAGAAGACTTGATTGTATGAAGGGTGGAATTTTTTTCACGATTGGACATCATCCAACTGGTTCCTTTTATACTGGTAGATTTGCAATCCAAAGCCTCCTCAGAGCCAATTCAATCATGTCTAGCTCTGCTGAGTCTTCCCAACCGGAAGCAAATTGTCCCGAAACGAAAGCTACAAATTCACTTGAATTAGAAAGGAAAACACAAAATGAGATCAATCACTTGATCAACCTGATCAGATCCAAACAGAAGGAGTGTGTCGACACAGAAAACGAGACTGAGTATCTCAAGGAATACGCGGGATCGCTCATGTCATCAGGGTTTCCCACGGTTAAGGGATCGAAGAGGTGATCACGTGACGGGCATTTTCAGATGGGTTCTTATAAACCCACCGGACTAAAGCTGTAAATGGGTTTCCTTTTTGAGTGTGTGCGAGATGGGTGATTGTATGAATAGATAGAGTGGGGCAAGAAGTGGGGATGTAGATCTAAAGCGAATTAGGTGGAGTGAGATGGCTGATCAATTCTGTTGACTATTGTGAGAAAGACACAAGAGGCGGTGCCATGGTGCCACATTCCTGGTGGTAACAATCTATGAGCCGAATATTGATGGTATTTCTGGTTGGCATCACTGGAACAAAGGAGAGATTTTATTCAATGGTAGAAATGAGGTGAATTTCGTGATAGAAACTGGTACCAGTGAAGATCCACTTAATATTCCAGCTTTAATCCCTTTGCACTCATTTTTACTCCCTCTCTACTCTATTTATAAGCCTTTTAATTCTCTCAGCCATCCCTCCGAAACTCCGGTAATGAGATATGTCTTTGGGTATTTCTTAGAATTTGGCTGGAAAATATGCTACCTCCCTGCCAGGCTCCTAGTGCTTCTATACCGCAGAGAGGTGCATTTCCATGTCGAATCAACTCACTTATGACGTATTTGGAGAAATTCGGTATTTTAGATAATCCTCCGGTGATTATTATGTTGGATCTCACGATGGATCTTAGATCGATTGGAATCTTTTCTAACGTCACCAACGCCATCTTCACCGGAGATTGATCGATTCGGTCATCATCTTCAACAAATAGGGAACCGATGATGGATTTCACTATGAATGCCTCGGGGATCTCAACACTTCCTGTCTCCAAAATACCTTCACTTCCCAGCGAAAAGTTGCTCAAATTGGCCACCAATCTTTCCACGTCTCTGAAAGTCATGTCACCCGGTAAATCTGCCCTCAAATCGTAATGGATTTTGCATCCTGCTCGTATTGATAAATCGTGGAACTCTGTCAAGATCCTGTTGTCGTAAACAACATCAACCCGTGTGAACCTCCAGCCAAAATCGAGTACTAAGCATCCTCTTTCTTCAGGTATATCTCTGATACCTATACCTGCGCTTAAAGAACACATGAGAGGATCAGGAACGATTATCACCGACCTCAGGAGAAGTTTATGCAAAAGAACATCTGTGAACAGTTCAAGATATGCCCTGGGCGTCTCTTCACACCATATGAGTATTAACTTGACGTTGAGTGGGCCAATGTTTGACTTTTCAAATAGATCGAGGAAAATCACATGTAAGTGACGTTTGTACGCTTCCAGTGGTACTTTTCCCTCCTTAAAAACTGTCCTGGATGATGGAAACAAATGATTGAGGTATTGGATGTCTTGGGAATATTGAGTCCTTGGCTCCCCAGTGACCATGTGGTCATCGATAAAATCTTCATTATTGACTGCAATAGAGGGGGAGTTGGCACTGAAAGAATGAACGTTGTTTTCTAAAGCTGTTGCATAGCCTTCAACCCCAAATTCTATAGTCCTGGCGCCACATCGAAGCACGCAGTTAATTGGTTTCCCATCGGAACCCTTCATGTTAGCAGAGAAGTGAAATTTGGCCAAATGGCTCAGCAAACAGGTCATAGGAGAGCACAGTGACGCAAAATGACGCATGCTACTGTAGTCAGCTATGAGTGAGTGAATGCGTAATGATTTGCAAGTAAAGTGATATAAGTGGATACGAGTTTATTCGTGAATGGAATGGAATTACGAATGGTGAAGTGGAGTTCCATCTGTCCACGAGAGTGTCTTGCTAGGTATAGCTGTAAAAGCGGTGTAATGGATGGTCCAGTGGTTGTCGGCGGTTGCATCTTTCGCCTTTACTTCAGGTATATTGTGAGCAGGTAAACAGATGCGTCAAAGATCACATTTAATATTGCGTGT
Source organism: Saturnispora sekii (assembly GCA_030563565.1). Lineage (NCBI taxonomy): Eukaryota > Fungi > Ascomycota > Pichiomycetes > Pichiales > Pichiaceae > Saturnispora > Saturnispora sekii. The sequence goes on from JAJMJM010000051.1 coordinate 5,106, forward strand.
TAGTAGTCACTGGCAAACAATTCTAAGATTTAATTATCTGGTGAAGAACCATTATGGTTTCTAGCAAATTTGCGAGTGAATTGAATGCAAAAAAGCTTTATAAGTCTTTCTAAAGACACTTGAATTGTGTTTTAAAAGGGAAAAAACCAATTTTGCTCTCTTTGGGTAATTTTTATAGACCTTTCTTGTTAATATGGACCTTACTAGTTTAAAAAGTGATGATTTTGAAGGAATCAAGGTGATATTGCTTTGAAGGGTGGCTGTGGCGCATGCGTAATGCGCCATCGCTCAGATCTGATGGACCTATTCTCCAGCAAGCGGTTGATAGTGCAGTCTTGATCAGTGTTGAAAGGGCTCTAAATGTTTTAATTTATAGGTATTCCAAGACCCATAATTCGTCTAAGAGGATTGCTTTCCAAGGCGTGTGGATTATTCACCTTGGGTCAAAATCCACTTCTGCGTAGATCCACACGCAGCATCTCCACATACTCCGCGCAGACACTTCCAAGGATTCATAATTGTCTTGCGTCATCTTGTCTCAAAGTATCCGTTAATTTTGCGTGCTTTGCCAGCTTTAGTGCTCTATGACTAAATATTTCTTAACACTCATGAGCATTTCTGTCTCAGAATCTGCTCATACGTGCCTTCCTTCTACTTGTCACCATGGCAGTTCACAATGTATAAACCCCAGCACAGTCAATGCACCCGGTTGGCTTACATTGTGTGCATCCAAAGCCGCTCATCTGCTACGCGTGCTGATTTGTGCAAACAAAGATGGCAAATTTGCCATTTTGCTTTACCGCCACTAAAGCAAACGCACTAAGTTTAAAAGCTTGTTGTTTGTTCTATCACCAAAAAACACTCACTGCATTTGCCTGGTGCGTTTGTTCGCTGAGCGTTTTTTGACCTCACACCAACTGTAACTGCAAGCTATGATGACTTCTTTTGCCATTCTGCTAAACCGCCCTACTGATCACGTTTTTTACCCCCTCACCATTACTCATGTGGTTAAATGAACCTCATGAACATTGCACAAGACACCATCTACTGCCCCTTACCGCTAACACCGCATTGGTCAGTCCTCTCACTTGCAGACAGAATTTGCTTTCTTTTCTTCACTACCGCCACTTACAAACTCACACCATTTTTCCATTTCTTTCTTGGTTGGCCTACCACCGCTCAACTTGCAGACTCGCTGGGCTCGTTTGCTTTTCCACCGTGTGCCTGATGAGCATTCTTGACCTCAAATCTTCGTGCTTCACAATCTGAAACTGCTTGCCATAGTCACTTTTTTTGCCTTTTTGCCAAACCAATGAATTAATCCATTTTTCTGCTTTCTTCCTATCTGCTGTATCATTGGTGAACTCACCCACTGGATGTGCTTGCCACTATTTTTTGCTGAGCATTCTTGATCTCAAATCTGCCTGCTTCACGATCAAAAAATGCTAGCTATGATCCCTTTTTTTGATCTCCTCTTGAACAGCCATACCAACTGGGTTTCTCTGCTGCGTTTCTCCGCTTTGTTTCTCTACATGCTTCTGAGCAGCCGAATTCCCAGATTCGGAAGCGTCAACACAAAATTACCCGTTTAGGAAATTTGTCAACACTGAAAGGCAAAACACTGAAATTTTTTTGGGAAGCTGATCTATCATCAACCCTTTATATTTAATAACCCTGATTCCTCACTGGATTCGGTTTAAATCTTTTATAAGGAGAAAGTTAAGGAGAAGTTATGAGCTCTAATAGACATCTGCAACCGTTGAATCATTTGCAGATCAATGCCAAGTCGAATGTGAACAATCAGCAGAGTGTGTCACCAGTGCATAAAAATGGAGCTACGAAGCCGTTTAACTCTGCTGTGTTGAAACCGGTGACAAAGAAGAAGAAGAAGGAAAAACTCTCCTCTTTGTGTAAGACTCCACCAAGTATTGTGAAGAACAGACACGGTAGAGGATACCGTAGAGGACACTTTCTTGGAGAAGGAGGGTTTGCACGGTGTTTTCAAATGAAAGACGACACAGGAAGAACGTTTGCAGCTAAGACGGTGGCCAAGGCTTCTATCAAGAACGAGAAGACAAAAACAAAGCTTCTCAGTGAGATCAAGATCCACAAGAGCATCAGTCACCCGAATATTGTGGAATTCATCGACTGTTTCGAAGACGATGTGAACGTCTACATTCTTTTGGAGATCTGTCCCCACCAATCCTTGATGGACTTACTGAAGCACAGAAAGCTGCTGAGTGAACCGGAGACACGGTTTTTCATGGTCCAGATCATCGGCGCAATCAAATACTTGCATAGGAGAAGAGTGGTTCACAGAGACCTCAAGTTGGGAAACATCTTCTTTGACCCTAATATGGACCTTAAGTTAGGAGACTTTGGATTGGCCACGATCATTAACTCGGATCAGGAGAGAAGATACACCATCTGTGGGACACCAAATTACATCGCTCCAGAGGTACTCGGGGGTAAAAACACGGGCCACGGGTTCGAAGTGGACACATGGGCCATTGGAATCATGATGTATGCCCTTTTGTTTGGTAAACCACCGTTCCAGGCCAAGGACGTCCAGATCATCTACGAAAGAATCAAGAATAACGAGTTCAGCTTTCCTGAGGACTACGTCGTTTCACAGGAGGCAAGAGTCTTGATAACAGATTTGCTATCCACAGATCCATACAAGAGACCTCCATTGGACGAAATCCTCAACTACGAGTGGTTCAAATGCGGTCCATTCCCAGAAAGAATCACAATCGAAACTTTAAAGCAGGAACCAAAGGGTATGGCGTTGATCTCCAAAGAGGCATCTCTAATCAACTTTGCCAATGCTAAGCAGAAGGTGGGTATCAACGATTCCACCAGAAACCCCGTGGAAATCCTCAAAACCGATCTTCACAGTGAGAGACCAAAAGCTCTCTTGCCACATTCTCTCTCTCCAGATAACACTAAAAACAAGTACAAAGAGGTTTCTCCTGTCAATGTCACTCCTTATACCAAAGCCGGAAGCGTGGGAACCCAATTAGAAAGGGCAAAATATGAGCATAAGATGAACAGGGTCTTGAATGAGTCCTTGTCCACAACCTTGACTGCAATGGAAAAGATCTCGACAGGTAAGGCCAGTTCCGAGGTGGAGAGTCTAGCAGGCCCCCAGCTGATCAGCAAGTGGGTCGATTATTCAAACAAGCATGGGTTTGCATACCAACTGTCAACGGGATCCATTGGTGTCCTCTTCAAGGAGGGCCACACCGTTTTAAAATCTAAAGATACCCCCGATGTGTTTTACATTCACCCTGATAGGGAGTGTGGTTGGGTCAGTGAGCATTTCAACTCAAAGGAGATCCCTAGAAGTCTACAAAACGAAATGCACGTTGTGGATTTCTTTGAAAGATATATGACACAGCATTTGTGTGACGTTCACACAGGAAACATCTCAAACATCAACGGGGAGATCTTCCTAAGAAGATACCATCGTAGTGACAATGGGGTGCTTTTTGAGTTGAGCAATGGCAGTTATCAGTTCAATTTCAAGGATCATCACAAGATCGTCATCTCCGAATATGGTAATGTCATCACCCACATCACCCCGGAGAAGGAGATTGAGACTCTTCCCTTGGATTATGTTTTGATGAACGGCAATTTCCGTGAAACCCCGGACGGCTTCTTTTCCGCCAAATTTGAATTCATCAAGAGAACATTAAGAGAGAGACTCACTGCGGTGTAGTTGGGTATGGGTATTTTTTGTTTTTTATTCCAGTAGGGGTGGGGTGGTGGCTTTTTCTTTGTTCCTCCCACATAGCTTCTTTGATTTCCATGGTTCACTTCTATCGTTTAATAATAAGTATTAAGTATCATGAGCTGCGTACCAGCACACGAGCCGTCCAAGACGGTGAAAACGGTGATAGCGGTAGTAAAAGACAAGAGCACCGCTCATTAATTACTTAATTTGTTTGTACAACAATGGAACGAATTAAGTGAAACTGTCTTCGCTTATTCATGAGCCAATTCTTTGCCAATAGTAAATCAGCTCGTAATATACACTCCTAGACTGGCAGGAAAGAAACACTGAAGATAGTAAGCGGTATAAATGGGGGGGAGGGGGTAATGTGGCACAGTTAGCAAGTGGATCCACGTGAGTGTTAGCAAGTAGATCCATGTGAGTGTTAGCAAGTGGATCCATGTGAGTGTTAGCAAGTGGATCCACGTGAGTGTTAGCAAGTGGGTAAGGCAAACAGCTCATGTGTAGGTCTACTGTCCCTTTATAGAGCGGATTTTGTGAGCTAGCTGCATGAGTGGCTTACTACTGAGGAATCAACCGCAACTTAGTGAGAATCCGTTCAGGTTCTTGAAAACAAGTTGGGGTATTCATTGGACCATGCAGCTATGGACGTGGCTATGGACGTGGTTATGGACGTGGCTATGGACAGTGGCTATGGACAGTGGATTCATTGCCTTTTTAATATTTGCATTCATGAGCACATTCACTGTCAGTGAACTAACGGCTCTTGAGTTTGTGAGAATGTGTAGTGATTGGGTGAATGAGAATTAGATACTAACAAACTTTGTGTTATGGGTGAGCTTGCCGCGTGAGTGCAAGAACTGAAAACAGTTAGTGAGAATCGCTCGCTCATGAGTCGACTCCTCTCCAATACCAAGTCAAATCCTAACATTCACCTTCTAATGCATTCAGTAATAAATTCCTGCGACTGTGAGTTGAAATCATTTAGCAAAGCAATTTACAATTAATTACATGGTTGTGTCGACACTTTTAGGTCTACTTCCACTTGTAATCGTTCAAAAACAATGAATTCACCTAGAAGTTGATGGCCTGGTGGGGTTGCGACATTGAACCAACTCCATTTAATCTTCTATCATCTGCCAGACTATCGATGGTTTCCTGGTGACAACCAACTGGCACCCTTGCACGGTTGAACATTAGTGGTACCAAATTTTCTCTTCTAAATTGACCAAACAGATATCATTATCAACTAGTCACAGATGAGCACATATATCCTACTGGCCAGTGTTGCAATCGTAGGTTTACAAGTGTATAGATTGAAGAGGTGGAGATGGAAACCAAGGCTGGCAAGCTACCGACGAACCAACCACGTGACAGGTTAGTGCCCTATCACCGCATTTATGCGAGAGCAAGCAAACGGACGCCGCTGGGAACAAAGCACACCCTCCACTCCCTCTTTCTTCTTCATACATCCCGTCTACACCACCCTCTTCCGCCACTCGTTTCCAACAGTAAATTGAATCATAATATACACTTTCTACACTGCCCATCCCCCTCACAACTCATTATCATAGTCTGTGCCCGCAAGTAAGGCCTTCAACTCCCATTCTCTCTTGAACTTCTCGTTCAATATGTTCAACTTTGTGATCAGTCTATTACATGCATCTCTCAGCGCATCTCTGGGGTTATAGTCGTCCTCCGTCTGAAGTCTCATCACAAAATTCGCAAACAAAGGATGCTCGATCTTGTACGCTGCAAAGAGAACCCTCTCATCCCCAACAAGCTCCTGCCTTAGCAGGTTTCCCAATGTATGGTCTTCTCTCTCAAACTTGATAATGATACAGTTTGGAACTCGGGAATCGGGTTGAATAGCCAACTTGGGCACCCCATCCGGTAAAATGAACAACTCAAAACGATCCGGTGCGTTCATACAAGCGTTTCCCCCAACAAAGTGTCTTGAGTGGCAAAAAAGTGGACATCAGGGGAGGGGGAAAATTTACGTGCCGATTCAATACCACCCCCCTTCTTTACCACAACACCCGCTAATTGGTCGGCTATTTGCTTCAACAACAAGCGGTGAACGGTATCGGACTCTCCACAGGATTAGAAACTCAACGGTAAAATCAGATTTTTGAAAATGTCCACAGAGGAGAATACAAACCCCGTGGAACAAGTGGACACAAAAACAGAACCGGGTGTCCACTTCACACAAACCGTCCACATCCACGACGACAGGCCGGATCCTGCTGACCAGCAGAGGTATTCCCTACCTCCGCTTGCGAATTTGAGCAAGCGAGGCCCAGCATTGCCCTCATTTAATACTCTAGCAGAGGCTAAGGAATCTATCAGTCTTCCGCCCGCCAGCTCGATCATAAGTGAAGCAGGGGCAGTTGCTGCGGCAGCTGCCGCCGCCTCCTCCGCTACAGGGGCGTCGGCATCAGCCACAGCCACGGGAACACCCCCAGAGGACGCACCCGGTATGATTGCTCAACCGGGTGGCCACGGTGGGACAGCACCACCACCAGGGGGACCAATACCGGTCCTTGGCCCCGGTGAGGAGTCAAACGAAACCAAGACCCAAGCACAATCGATCGTTCAAGGCCAAAAGCCGGGCGCAAACTACAAGCCGTTGAACGTTAAGGACGCCCTCAGCTACTTGGACCAGGTCAAGTTCCAATTCAGAGATCAAAGCGACGTCTACAACAACTTTCTCGACATCATGAAGGACTTCAAATCCCAAAAGTAAGTTGAACCCCAAACAAGGCAGTGCAAGGCAGTGCAGCACCGCCGTGTTTTTTTAACTCATCTGCTCAGCATACTAACACCCCTCCAGCATCGACACCCCAGGCGTGATTGAGCGCGTTTCCACCCTTTTCAAGGGCCATCCAGAGCTTATTGATGGGTTCAACACGTTCTTGCCACAAGGCTTTGCGATCGAGTGCTCTACCACTGATCCAAACACAATCATCGTCACCACTCCTCAGGGAACAACCATCAGAAAAGATAACGCTCCAGTGGAGCCAAGCGTGTCCCAGGGGGAATCAGGCGGTCTTGCTGCAGGTCCCCCGGCGGGGGTAGCCACCGGGGGTGGAGCCGCAGCCGCCCCGGACCAGTCGTATCCTTATTACCAAGCATTTCCAAACGGTGAAGTCCCTCCTGGTTACGACCAGCAGGTCTATCAACAGCAGTTGCTCCAACATCAAATGTTCCAACAGCAACAACAGCAGCAGCAGCAGCAGCAACAACAACAACAACAACAACAACAACAGCAACAGGCTGTTGATGCAAAACAAAGCACACCCGCAGAGTTTGATCAGGCAATCAATTACGTGAATAAGATCAAACAGCGGTATGCCAATCAGCCGGACATTTACAAGCTTTTCTTGGAGAACTTGCAAATGTATCAAAAGGGCATGAAGCCAATTAATGAAGTCTATCATGAAATCTCAATCCTCTTCAGGGACGCACCGGATTTGTTGGAAGATTTCAAGTTGTTCATGCCAGATAACACAACCATCCAGCAACAACAGGAATTTCAGCAACAGCAAGCTGCTCAGCAAATGTACCAGCATCCATCAAACAACGTCCAATTGCCTCCAGTGGGAAACTTCCAATCAGTGCCTTTTAGAAACGGTCACGAGGAAATACTGCAATCCCAGTACCAGCAGGCCTATCAGCAGCAACAGGCCATGATGGAGGCTCAGTACCAGATGGATTCTCAGCAACAGGCTGCCGCCCCTCAGCAACAGCACCCTCACTCTAAAAAGAAAAAGACCGAGGAAAGATACCCAGTGTCAGATTTGAGAACTACAGGCAAAGAATTGCCTTCTCTACTCCCTGGAGTCCCAGACCCTGTTTTTCCTAGAGCCATCGATACTGACTTAACTAACGAGTTGAACTTCTTCGATAAGTTGAAAAAGGCAATTGGGAACAAACAAACATATAACGAATTCCTCAAAATCATTAGATTGTACAACAGTGATGTGATAGATAAGAGAACTTTAATGGAAAAGGTTCAAGGGTTCATTGGCAACTTGCCCGAGCTTTATGATTGGTTTGCGGAATTTGTCGATTGGAAAGATACCCCATTGAGGATTGAAAACATCGCAATTAAAAAACAACCATTGGATTTGTTAATGTGCAAACCATACGGTCCTTCCTACAGAAAATTACCAAAGTCCCAAACACATATGCCATGCTCAGGGAGAGACGCAATCTGTTGGGAGGTTTTCAATGATGAATGGGTTGGTCATCCTGTTTGGGCCTCAGAAGAATCCGGGTTCATTGCACATAGAAAAAACCAATATGAGGAAATCTTGTTTAGAATCGAGGATGAGAGACATGAATATGACTACTATATGGAAGCAAATACCAGAACCATTCAAACCTTGGAAACAATCGCCAACAGGTTAGCTAACATGACCGACGAAGAAAAAGCCAACTTCAAATTACCACCCGGATTGGGTCACACCTCTAATACCATCTATAAAAGAGTCATTAGAAAAATTTATGATAAAGAAAGAGGTTGGGAGGTGATTGACGCCCTTCACGAACATCCTGCCGTGACCGTTCCAATCGTTTTGAAGAGATTGAAGCAGAAAGATGAGGAATGGAAGAGAGCACAGAGAGAATGGAATAAGGTTTGGAGAGAGGCGGAACAAAAGTTGATGATGAAGGCTTTGGATCATTTAGGTTTACAATTCAAGAACATTGATAAGAAATTGCTCACCAACAAACACTTGGTGCAAGAGCTATCCACAATCAAGCAGGAACAACAAACAAAGAAATTGCATCCGCTAATGACCAGACCCAAATCTCAATTGAGTTGTAAATATGAAGATTTCAAGATCTTCATCGACATCTTCAAGTTGGTCCAAATCTCCCTTAAACATCAGGGGTATTCTAGAAATGAAAACATGAAGATCGACTCCTTTTTTAGATCTTTCCTCGTTGATTTCTTCTTCTTGGATGGCAAATATATCGATGCTGAGTTAGCCAAGAGGGGGCTGGTTGAAATTGATGAACAACACCATCAAGAGGAAAATGGCGTGGAGAAGGATGCCAATCTTGGAGAATCCAATGCTCATGAAAATGAGTTAAATGTCCCAACTCTTTCACAAACTAAGAAAAGATCTAGGGAACATGACCTATTAAAGGATGTTTTAAGGAAGAACAAGAGGAAGAAGGCTATTGAAGGATCTGAAACCGATGGCGATGTTTCTAGCGAAGCACCGGCCATGGAGTTCTCTTCTTCCGCTACGGCACCTGCCACAACCGCTGTCAATAGTTCCAATGAAGATGTGGAACAGATCCAGCAAAATTGGATCACTGCAGACAACTTCAAGCCCGCTGTGGGTGAAGCTAGAAGTGAATACAACATGTTCTGCAATACGCAGATATATGTCTTCTACAGGTATTTGGATACTCTCTACAATAGATTGTTGGGTGTTAAGCAGTTAAGCAATGAGGCAAATGAAAAAATCAAGGCTAAAACAGTCACCAAATTTGCCCAAGATCTGGGGTTGTTGGATAAGCATCTAGAATCAATGGGCGTCAACCTTAAGGGGGAAAACTCGTATTTGGAGGCTTTATCTCTCTGTGAAAAGTTGATTGATAAGAGGTTGGAACCCAGCGATTTTGAAGAATCTCTCAGAGAGGGTTTCAACAATAAGGCTTTCAAATTGTTCACGATTGATAGAGTTGTGACCAACATTGTGAAGTTCATTCATAACATGATGTCCGATAACAAATGTGGTGAAATTCTCCTCTTAATGGAAAAGGATCGTCAACAGTTACAGACCAGTGCCAAGGACCAAATTCTATACAGGATCCAAGTGAGAAACTTCATGAATTCTGAGGAGAACATGTTCAAGATCGCGTATGATAGACATTTGAAGACAACCAATATCTCGTTCTTGGCCTTGGATGATTTGACCATCAAGGATGTTTCCCAAGGCAAGGAGGACAAGTGGAACTACTATTTGACGAGTTATTCCATGTCTCATCCAACTGAGGGGATTGACTCCACCAAGATCAAATTACCCTTCCTGAAATCCCTCTTGGATGAGGATGAAGACGAGGATGAAATTAGTGGGGTTTCCGAATCGAAATTGTCTGTTAAAATTGATATGGATACCTATAGAATGAGATTCGATCCAACGACGTATGATTTGTTTATAAGGGATTCTCTCTTTACACGCAAATCTCAAGTCAAATCCACCAAGGATGCAAGGTTGGAGAAGTTGGTTTCCGTGATTGACGGGGGCATGGGTGTTGGTGGTGATCTAGGTGGTGAGGAAGAGCTGAAGCAGGCGGGCCAGAAGGTTGCTGTTTTATTCAAAGAGGGGCCAATGGAGTACTTGAATTTTGAGAAGAATGGCCAAAGTGAGGGCTCCAAAGACAAAAAAAAGAGGGCTGATGAATCGGCTAAGGGGGAGACTACTGATGTTGCCAACTGATTGTATACTGAAGAGAAAAGAAGGATGATGAGAGCTTTTATATTGTTGGATTTAATCTCTTCACACCCGTTATAATTATTGTTTTATATTTTTGTTTGTTTAAAGTCTTTTGTTTTATTTAAAGTGGCGTGTTTAGGTCTTCTCTGTATCTAGATCCACTCCAAAATCGTCTAACGTCTCTCCAAAGTAATTAGACCATGTTTTGACCACGGTTTCATTATCTTCATCCTTTTCTGGCTTTTCCGTATGGATACCATTGAGAGGATCATAATCAGCCCCGTCTGGTGGAAATGGTAACTTCAATTGATCTTCATTGAGGCTATCTATTGGGAATTTTGTCCCGTCTCCCAGCGGTTTTCCCCAAGGCCAGAGCCAGCAATAAATAGGACCTAAAGAATCCACCAAGTTGGAATACGTGGATCCCAAGTCGTAAGGAAAGACCAAGTCGTCCCTCGTGAAATTTGCAGGCACATTGGGGCCTTTGGAGTAAGTTCTGAAATTGAGTTTCCACGATGTTAGTTCGGGAAACACCTCATCTGGATGGAATTTCGCAAAGTTTGCTCGTATTTGGACCCAAAAAGAGTCCTCATAAAAGTTGTCGTTAATTCTATCTAGTTGCCAGTCTTCGATTGTGGTTTTATTGGCCATCAACTGATCGATTGTTCTGATGAATAAAATCCCCACCGTCAACAGGACGAATCCTGTTAAAATCACATTGATTACGGTCAAAGTAAATATCTTTGGATTGAAAAGATACGATGGCAAATCCCATGACTTGTATATCAATCTGTAAACTTTAGACCCTGAGTAATAAAGACCAAAATAACCCACCACTATCACGACCCAAAGGAGGAATCTAACAAAATGAGGGGTGTTTTCATATCCAATACAGTTGTTTGTCCAAGGACAATGGTGGTCCATCTTCAAAACACACACACCACATCTCTTACAATGGTGAGTTCTCTCTGGCTTATAATTCTGACATTTTGCACAGTATTTGATCCATTCTTTCCTTTCTAGCGACATATTGGGCTTGAAGTTGGCCTTGGGAGCTCCTGCCGGCGTGACAATTGCCAAATAATACGAATAATAGAGCATCACTATCAATCCATTAAACAACCAAATCTCGTTGATTGAAACAAAGGTATCCCAATACATCAAATATGATGTTACCAAGTGAAGATATACTATTAGAACCAAGGGAATGATCACCCCCATCCAGGGATTCTTGAACTGGACCGCCATTTAGAGGGGAGGAGGCTGATGAACGCGTTTGAGAGCTTCTCGGAGTGTTACGTAAGCGGTACAATAAAGTGCTCATGTGCTCATGTGATCACACTGTTATTGAAGAGACCAAATTCCATTGGAATTTATACATGGGTGGGATAAAAGGGATAAAAAATAAAAAGAAAGAAGAAAGACTCGGCAATATTCGGGTATGGGGCTGAGTTTTATAATATGTGCACAAGAGGGCTGAGATATAACTGCCTCTAGCCTCTATTGGTCTGATTCTCTATAATTTCTCGAGCATTAATGTTCCACTTGGATAAATAAAGTGGATTTCATCCAAATTGCGTTGATCATCAAGCTTCAACACGTGTCTCTCTGGTAAGGCCACAAAGAGGTTGAAGTTATACCTATGCTGGTATCCCCTTGGTTCGCTGTACACTCCGCCCGGCATGAGCTGTAAATTGTGTAGTAGCTTGCACTCCACGTAGGCATACAAGTCCTCCACTCTACTATCTCTGGGCAGAGCAACCTTTTTCCTTTCTCCGTCGGGGAACTTAATAGAGATGCGGACGGCGTCAGGTTCATTGTCTGCACTATCCACCAAAGTTGAGGCCCTCCACTGCAACCATTGACTGTACAAGGGATCAGGATCACCTGGTCCGCTCGTGTCCAGGCCCATCTCTTGTCTGATTGATGTTACGCCGGGGTTGTACTTTCTGAAGCCTTTTGTGAGCTTGTTGACCACCGAATCGGGATCTTTGTAACCCTGAATCTTCACAACAAGGGATATCATCGGACTCGACTCCTGCACACCGGAACTAGTGGGGGTCTGCTGCCTCGTCATACACAATAGTCCCAAAAACGGCAATCTGGTTATCGAAAACTTATTGGTCACCTGGAAAGTCTCCGATTGGGTCACATCGCCTCCCCAAATGAGGATCTTGTTTGCATTTATGAATTGAGTTACCTTGGGATCAACTAACACTTTTGAGAAATCACTAGATTCCTTGGAATACGGGGATTCCACGTAGACAATTAGCCATCTCACATCCTTCTTGACAACCTGGAGGGCCTCCGAGTATGAACACTCCATGAATTGAACTCTATTCAAGCCAGAGGAGGCCAGTGTGCCCAATTGGCTCTCCAAATCCCCTCCCTCTGGGTCCTTCTGTAATCTCTCCTCGAAGTTCATTATGAACTTCCTGGCAACGTCCTTGGGGTCGGTATACACCACCCTCTTGTATCCACTTGTCTGCAGCCGGCTGACAATGGCCATCATGAAGAATATTATGAATACCGATACTCTGTACATTATGTAGAGGGGGATCGATATAACCAGCATAATGGCAAACCAGAGGGGCCGCATGAACCTGTCCAAGCCACTGACGGGGGGATCTACCCCTGTTGTTGTGTTCGTGGGAAGAATCAACCCTCCTGGCATCATATTACTCTGAGAATCCAATGGTGTGTTCTCACCACCCGCAACGTCTTGTGTACCCCGGTTCATTGTGCCGTCCGACCTCAAGAAGGCCACAAGGTTGTTGAACTGGGTCCACTCCCGCAGGGCCGCGTGTCTGATGTTGTTCATGAAGATCTTCGATTAAGTATTACAAAAGAGAGAGGTAGATTAAAGTGTTTAACAAATCATTTTGAGCTGGAACAGATGAATTTGAGGCAGATCCCCGCACAAAGGGCCATAAGCAGTGTATTGGATTCGGATGGCTTTTGGGGTTGCTGTTGAACGTATTGGGGCTGCTGTGGTTGTTGATAGTATTGTTGGTTCTGGGCGTAATTTTGGGCGTAGTTCTGGGTATGGGTGTTGTCTTGGGGTTGGGTGGATCCATAGTAGTTGGCGTCCATCGCAGCAAATCCCACCGGCTTGATGGTGGACCAGGATTGAGGCACCCTTCCACCACTGATGTCAATATGCAAGACACCCAAATTCTTTGGATCCAGCCAGCATCTCAAGCCCGCCTCGTTACACAACTGCTCAATCGCAGGCTTCAGCTTGGCGATCCCGTTGACCGAATGCTTACCCTTACCAACAATACAATCCAACTTTGGCTGACCCTTTTGGATGCCCGAGATGATTCTAACCTTTAAGATGTACTCCGCCTCCTTGACGTAGAGACCGTGCAAATCAATATCATCGGAATCGGAGTCCCTGTTGTTTTCGATGAAGACATACTCTGCAGCCTTCTGGTTGTTCTCCTCTGCAATGGCCAACTGCTGTTTCGCCTGTTTTGACAGCTGAGAAGCAAGCGCCTTATCTCCGCGCTTGAATGCACTCTGGGACTCCTGTGAGAGCTGGTTCCTCCGCTTGTAGGCCTCGTCAGCCTTGTTTCTTAAGAAAGTATACTGCTTATCAGAAGCATGATTGTAATCCATCTCTGCGAAAGTTGTTAGTAACAAAGTATAAAGAGAAGTAAACAGCGTCCATACGAGTCCTCGGTTTCGCAACGTCCACACTCATCGCTGCCAGTGTGGAGAGGATAAATCAAAGTCAATAAAAATTGATAATCAAAAAATAATCCGACCAGGGTGAGGATTGAACTCACGATCTTGCGATTAACAGTCGCACGCCTTAACCAGCTTGGCCACCCAGTCATTTTATAGTTAAAAATTCCCCTCTGGTAGCTATAGCACATAGAAAATGTGTTAAATAACATTTTAAATTGGGGTTAAAATATGGGTATATCGGTGTAATTTCAACATAACAAGAAAAAATTTTCCCCCACACTGTTGTAATTGTAAGGTTTGAGTTTGGGAAGAAGTGGTCATTTATATAATATCTTGATTAATTTTAAACTATAATGTATGATATAAATTAAAGAAGGGACAGCTTCCTTTTATAATGGAGAGTATTGTCGCGTTACCCCAAATCTTATGATTCCCCCACATCAATTCTTGTATGATGTAGCCATTCAGGAAGACACGGAAGAACTTCTGTGTCAATTCTTCCGTATGCTGAGCATTATGATGCTCATCTAACCATTTCTGGAAGACTCAACGCCTTGAACATGGTAACGCTAATGATATTAGACAAATAAGAGCATCAATCAATATTTAACATATTCAACACACACCTAATGGGTATTTTTAAATTCCACTATGACCGAATGTCCCCACCGTGAAGCTCCGAATAATCCGCTCATGAGCACTTTACAATTTTTCAACGCGAGATCATCTCTCTTTTAGACACGTCAATACCTTCTCACGGTGCCAGCATGAGAGTGAACCATCTGCTAGTGTGCTCCTTTATTGCAAAAGCACTGGCCAATGATAACAACGATGGACGGAGGGAAATTTTCGACAATTTGGTCGAAGTAGACTCTTCATTCAAATCCAACGGTCCATCGTTGGATATACTTGAACAGTACGATACGATTCTCAGAAAGCTACAAAATATAGAGGTAGACGAAGAGGTGGGTAAAAAGCTGGCTAGCGTTCAGTACAGACATGGGTTGATAAATTATTCCCTTAACAGGGAAAAGTTGGCTCTCTTAGATTACAAGGCATGTTCAATCCAGTTGATCAAGGGAGAGAGAAAATTCAATAAGCAATGCTTTCACCATTTTGCGGAGTTGAGTTTATCTCTTGCCAAAACCGAGGAATTGAAGTCGTTCATTGATGAGTTTGAAGAATTGATCGATGGATCGGAATTGTCCTTGGCCAACAATAAGATCGATTGGTATTCAAATAGCAGAGGGGTGGTATCTCAATTTATTGGAGAGAGGAATTGGTCTGAAGCATTGGATCTTTGCAACAAAATACTCCAAGTGTCCTATGGAGATGTGGACACACTTCATGATAAGATTTTGATTTTAGAGAAGCTCCCAGTGGGGGAATCGATGACGTTTGAATTGAAAACAAAGGAACTTATGGACACATTTGCCAGTTTGGTGAAATACTCCACGGACTTGATCTCGTTCCGTCATTTGGCCCTATTGGAGATGTTTGGTGCGTCAGATGACAGATACAGTAGACCGGGGGAGTCTACAAGGTTACTAAAGGAATGTTTGAGGATAGACAATGAGTTTGCTCCCTGCAGATCACTAGCAAAAGTCAACATCAAGCTTCTGAACGTGCTCAATCTCGTTAAAACGGTCTCGGACTATTACTCCTCCGTGTATTCGGAGCTAGATGGGGATTTGGACTGGATAAAGGACAAGGAATTGGAGGAATCCCAGTGGGAAACTCTTTTCGAGCTTCTCTTCTATCCTCTCAAGAGAGTAAAGGTCAAAAACGGGCTAGACAGGGCGGCATTTGGGGATCTGAACATCGACGTGGATCAATACACTACCAATTTTGATCTAATTGTGGATATCTTTGTTGAGGCGATGAAGACTTTTGGATTTGAGGAGGGGGACATCCTTGCAAGCAAGTTTCTGTCGAACATCTTCAAATTGGCCAAGGAGGCCCATTTTCAGACGGGGGAGATATCCAAGTTCAAAAAGAGCGTTGTTTCCAAGAACAAGTATTACAAACGCGTGCGGGCTCTTTACAAGGGTGAGAGGGATGTTGTTGACCTTGCTGCGGAGTTTGATAAGCTTTTTTCGAATCAGTCCTTTGACAAGTTGAGACAACTGGTTGACTCCATGAGTAAGTCGTACAAAACGACTAGATTGCTTCATGAGAGGGTTGAAAAGTTTGAGGAGACCCAGCAACATCAGAGACAACAGCAGCAACACCACCAAAGACAACAACAGCAGCACCAGTTTTATCAGCAGAGGGCAGGGAATCAAGGTGGTTCAAGACCCAAACCTGCGAATGATTATTATAAAGTTCTTGGAGTGGACAAGGATGCTGACCATGCTGCAATCAAAAAAGCATACAGAGAGAAGATGAGACAGAACCATCCCGACAAGATGAAGGGAAGTGATCTTTCCACAGAGGAGATCGAGACAAAGGTTGCCGAGATCAACAACGCTTACGAAATCTTGTCTGATCCCGAACAGAGACAGAGATATGACGACCACGGGGATGACCCCAACGATCCCCAAAACGCCAACAGACACCACCAGTACCAATACCAACAGGGGGGTGGATTCCCCGGTGGGTTTCCCGGGGGGTTCCCAGGAGCAGGCGCCGGAGCCTTCAATTTTGGGGGGTTCAACTTCAATTTCGGTGGCCAACAACAGCATCAACCTCGCGGAGGCCCAAAGGCCCGTAGGGGATGAACCCACCGATGTGGACCCTGCTGAGCATAATCCCGCCGCCCTGCGCCACTCCGGATCAACCCATATTCACGTGCGCCTCATTTCTGGCGCCACCCGATGTTTATTGTTTTCTTACGTAATCTGGCGTGACTTTAGCGGAGATGCCTCTCCTTATAAAAGCTATGCCATCCCCTATCCAGTGACACACCGATAACCCCATTTTGGTAAGAAATGTTGAGAACAATAACAACCTCCTCAATCAAGCAGTCCCAAAGGGTGTCTGCTAAAGCCTTGCAACATCAGCACAACACCCGACTGATTCCACAACAACAGCATTATTCTACGACAAGTAACTTGCAACAGCAGCAGCAGCAGCAGCAACAGCACCAACATCAGGCTTATGTACCATCTGGGTTGTATCAACAACAGCAGCAAATTCAGAAGTATGTTCACCAACAACAGATGTCGAACCAGCCGCTTAATGGCGATTTATTGAAGGAATTCGATGAATGCTTGGCACAGAACTCAACTTACGATTTAGCCACGGGTAAGATCTCGGGAGGCGTGCAGAAGTTTTGGGTTGCGGTGAAGAAGGTGATCCCAATCTACAGATCCTTGGTTTATTCAGGACAGTTGAACGAAAAGAGGATGGCGGAATTTGTGTCTCTATTGAGAAATGGGTTGAGAATTCATCGTTTGGAGTTGTCAAAGTTGAAGAAGAACCTAGACAAAGATTCAAATAATCCAATCAAGAACATTCATTATTTATTGACATGTGCAATTAGAGAGGTGTCTTATAATGTCTTAGACGGGTTTGTTCAATTAAATCCCCACGGCTTGACCCATTTGTTCAAGGCCTACAAGGATTTGGGGTTCACATACGAAGCAGTTCACATCTGGGAAACCGGGAAGGCAAACCCACACTTGAATCATTTGTTCACGTCTGAACCGGTTTTGGGGTCGATCTTCCCATTTCTTGTTGAATCGGGGGATTTCAATTTCCAGGAGGTGTGGGACATGTACACTAGAATCAAGATGTCGAAAGGACCCAATGAAAAGCTCCACAATGAGTTACAGGTGGGTATGATCAGGGTCTGCTTGTTTAAAAACAAGACCTCCGATGCCCTCGACATTTTCAAGAAATTGACCTCCGATTGCTATTCCTGCTTGGAACTCAAGGGTGTCGAACCTCCAATTAATATCAAGTCCTACATGACAATGGCACACTTGTCATTCATTGGTTTCTGCAAGGATATGACGACTGCAGACGAATTTTTTAATGATGCCGTTAATGAATCCATGCCTTATTTGACCCCACTTCAATTGAACTTCATCAAGAAGTATCTGGCAAATACTTGGGAAATGAGCTGTGATTACGAAAAGGTCAAGAAGATCTGGTTGGTCACCTGGAGACACTACGAGTTGAAAAAGACGTCAAATTCCTCAGTCTCCTCCTCGTTGAATGACGCTTTCTTATCAATCCTATTCCAGAGATACCCACAATACACCCCGGAGGCGTTCATGGAGCTACAGTCGATTATTGAGGATTATGCTGCTGTCAGAAACATCGACGAGCCCTTTGTCAACGTCCTATTATCTAAATCCACTATCTGGCACAATCCAAAGGTCTTCGAATTCATCTTGAACACCGCAAACTCCACAAATTTTTCAAAAACAAACGTTTTCTACAGATGCTGCTTGAAGGCATGTGGTGCAGTGGACATTGACGGCAACTCCATCTTGGGCTTGTTCAGACAGCTCTTGGCCAACAACGCAATGAACGGGATGAAGTTTATTGCCCATGCCGACTGGGTAGCCTTGAGGGATGCAACCGTGAATGCTCCATTGTTGACAACGTTTGAATCGATGAACGACAGAATCGACTTGTATTTCAAGTTGTGGAAAATTTGCTCATCCAGTTTGATCTCCCTAGAGAATTTCAAAAACTACATCTTCAAGGACGTGAGGTTGAATTATAACTATTCCAGAATCTTCCAGCAAATGGCCAACATCAGGACAGATATCGATATCCCCGAAATCAATTATTTTAATAAGAACAAGTCGATTGAATCATACATCGAGAGCGGATATATCATTTAGAGGGTGCTTTTGATCATTTTAATAATAATATTACTCAAAAAACATTTGCTAATTTTAATTTATACTTATACCTCTTATTTTTTAATTATCTATTCCTAAATCCAACTTGTTTGCCTATCTAGAATAAGTTCACGTTGCTTAATTGGTTATCATTGATCAAAACTTCGAATATTGCTCCATTTGTTACAAACAATTTAGATAAGGCCCATGTATTCATGTCATTGTCGCCCACATCACTGCAATCTCTCCCATCATCCACAATCTCAAAGCTTGCGTCCACCTTGGAGAAATCATCGCTGATTTCGTATTCCTTTTTGTTTAAAAAAATCGGCTGGCCTATCAGCTCCAACCCCAATGTCCTCACAATGGAGGGCCAGGGCATGAAGTTGGTGGTCTGAATCTTCGAATCGAAGTGGAGCTCACTAGAGTCACCCTTTTTATGAGAAACTTTGGGGTCAAATATCAAATTGCACCGCTCATATTTCATGAATTCCATCGAGTTGATGCAATTGTTGTGAAGGATGACCTTTTTGACAACATTGATCTCATTGGGTCCTCTTTCGCTGTAAATAATATCTATCCCCAAGTCGAAATAGTTGTGGATTTTGACGCTTTCAACGTTTTTTGTCATCATAACCGTCGGGCTGCAGTAAGATATAGATTCCTCACTTTGTCTAGCTACCTTGACTCTTTTTGTCTTTCTCTTCAAAATGGAATCATTTGGCGGCCCAAGATGTTTGATCACCTCCTGCATGGTGGTCTTTCTTATGGTGATCAGAAACCAGCCGAAATTCAACGGATGGTCCGAAAAGACAATCTTAATCATTCTAGCCCCGATATTAACAATCGCAAAATCGATTCTGATACCCTTGACACTGTTTTCGCTGTAAACCAGCTCACTGGGCTTTTCAAAGCTCGGAGATGATGTTTTACGCCTTGTCATCAATCTTAGTCTTTCATAGGGATTGGTGCTTTCAAGTAACTTATTCAGTGCCTCATTACTCTCCCTCCAGTGCAAGCTACCCTTTTGCATTATAACAAACGAGGTACAGTGAATATCACATTTCCATGTACTCAAATTCTGGATCATTTCATTACTGTCTTCGTTCAAGAGTGAGTTGTCAAGATCGCGGAATTTAAAGCAGATTCCATCGTACGATAAGTGGTAAACCCCACCCACCATTGTTCCCGGAAACGTGGGACCAAACGTGCGATTGTAAATTCCCTTAAAATCAAACTTGTTTATGGTATCTCCATTGAACTTCACCATCCCCGGTACACATGGTCTTCCATTGAAGTCCAATTCAACCTCAATCAGGACCAATTTCTGCATTTTGGCGTCAAAGATCAGGTTTATCTTCAATTTGTTCAACTTTATCACACTGATAAGGCCTCCACCATCCAAAAAGGATACATCCAAGTCCCAATGGGCAGCCTTGATCTTCTCCCAGACGGTATAAAGAGATTCGTAAAGTTGGAAGGCCCCCAAGTGGGCCCCGGGGGAAATATTCATCACTGCTTGGGAGCAAAGTGTAGCACGCGTCATGTCATTATCACGATTCTTCTTACAAAATATGGCCACCACAACCCTACAGGGGCCTCCAGAGCGCACCGCAGAGGTCAAGATGGTGCTATTAGGAGAGACAAACGTAGGAAAATCTTCCCTGTTGGAGCGTCTACAGAATAATACGTTCAACGAGTCCAAGTCATCAACTATTGGCGCAGCTTTCATATCGAAGAAGGTGGTGCGGGAGAGAGATCTAATCAACTTGCAGATATGGGATACGGCGGGCCAAGAGCGGTTTCATAACTTGACGCCCTTGTACTATCGTAATGCCAATGTGGCGTTGGTTGTTTTTGATTGCACCTCAGAACCATCATTTAATAAGGCGAAATATTGGATTGATGAGTTGCTGACATTCATAGAGGATGAACACCAGGAGCAATTGGAAATCTTGCTTGTAGGAAACAAGGTGGATTTGGTGGGTTTGGATCAGGGATCTGGACGGTACAAGCAATGTTCATTTCAAGACACAATCGATCAATTCATGTCTCAGAATGAAAAGGTAAAGAAGATATTCTACACTAGTGCTAAAGATAACGTGGAGATAAACGAATTGTTTCAATACGTAGTGGAGAACGTGAACGACAGTCTTTTCCATACCAGCGGCGAAGGCCATAATGGACAGAGAAACGGGTTGATTGATTTCAATTTTAGAAGAAACGAATCTGGTAGCCCATCATGTCAATGCTAATGATAAATCGAAGTTTATACCGGTTTCATGAAAGAAGATATGTAATAGTGATCACTGACAGGGCAAATATCTGTAGAATAGTCAACCAATATCTATAATTGCGCCTATTTGTTGCTAGAGCCATACCTAGGACCAAGAATTGGAGATGGACCCACTGATGACGCTCCAGTTCACTCAACAGAACGTAGTTCATCATAAAAGTCAGGAGAATCACCCATGTGGACCTCCTTCCAGGGGAGGTATATCTGCTCAGCGGATAATCCTTGTGGTGTACATTCAAAGCGTCGTCAAGAAGTTCTTCCTCGGATTCCTCTGATTCTATATCTCCCGGCTCGTAGTCGATCTCGTTATTCAGCATGATTAAACTAGACTTGACTTCCTTGAGCGATTCCACCAAATCTCCAGCTGAAGGTCGTGCCTCGGGTATTGGGTTTATCATAGAGTTTATAAGATGAAACCATTGAGGAATCAAATCTCCCCTTTCTATTCGACCCAACTCTTGAACAACATCTCCGTTGAGGATTTCCTCCCTAATGTTGACTGGCTCCTCTGTTTTATAGGGGAGCTTACCAAAACAGAGATAGTACAAGATCATTCCCAAGGAATAAATGTCACTGGAGTAGTGGAACTGGTTCAAGTCTCCGGTTTTGGGGTCAATACAAAGTAACTCCGGCGCACAGTATTCAATCGTGCCCGTTGCCCCCGACCTGGTTGCTTTCTTCGTGTCCTCCATGATTGACTCTCCAAAATCACTCACCAGGAGGGTAGGGATTCTTGAGGTGTCTTTTAGGGAGATAATTGGGGACTTATCACTGGAGTCGAACTTTGTCTTGAATAAACAGTTGGAGGGTTTCAAATCCCTGTGAATGATCTTCAAATCGTGCAAATACTTCAACCCCTCCACGATGTCACTGAATATCCGATAGATCTCATAGTTTGTCAACATTCTTGCCTGGTTTGGCCGGGGTTTTCCCAATCTGCGGAAATACCGCTCCTTTTCAAGATCAAACTGGGGATTCACCACACTTTCCACCCACTGCTCCAACGTCCCCCCGTCGCAGTATTCAAAGAGAAGAAAGACTATTGGGATCTCGGGCCCAAATTCGTTCATTCTGGAAACCTCTACCCAGGCATGGTTGTATTTCACCACGTGAGTCGAGATATTTGCGGTGGAATCGGACAAGTATGTCAAATTGTATAGGAACTTCACCTCGTTCAATATTCTCACCAAATTGTTTCTGTCGTTGCCAATGGGGATCTTCTTCAATGCAAACACCCCCAAATTGAGTCCCAACAACTCGTGTTCCACCTTGTACACACTTCCAAACGCTCCGGAACCCAACTTGTCGAGTATCTTGAAGAATCGGTTGCAGTAGCCCTGATTGATCAGATCCAAGGGTATGTTATCGTTCTCGGAGACCACCGGGGTATCGTTAAGTAGAGATACCCCGTTATTGGTCATAGTTGAGGCCAATAATTTGAAATAATCATGACTAAGTAAATGTCCTGCACTGGTAGTGGAATATCCTTTGGACAATCCCCGTTTGAGTAGTTCCTTGAAGGAACTCAGGTTCCTACCCTCGGACCCATCCTGTCCACGTGTTTCACCCTCATAAAACGCCCTGCTGGTGTAATTTCCATTGTATCTCGCATTGGTTCTCCGTTGAATATGATTTACAGTGCCACAATTACTACACTTGTAATTGGAGGATCCGGAGTCTTCACTTTCGGAGCCCTTTCTGGACTGAGAGCGGGACCCAATGTCTTCACTCTGGATCAATTCGAAGTTGTTTGTATCGGCATTGTACACCACTAGTTGATTGGAGTTGGGGTTTTGACTAAGAATGTTAGTGAAAAGGTTGTTAGGAGGGGAGTAAAAGAGTCAATTCATACTAAACCACAGAGAATGCCGGGGTTTCTTCATTGGATCGGTACGGGATCAGCGACATGGTTCAATGAGGTGAGAAATGGGGTGATAAGCCACTGATTTGACGTCTATTTTTTTGCTCATGATATAGTAAATAGAAAGATGCTAAGAAAGTCCGGCAATCCGCTCGGTGGTGTCGCCTACATCCCGGTCCAGGTCCAAGTCCAATTCCAATTCCAGATCAAAACTTGCCTCAGGTTTTCGGAAGTTGCTGCCCAGATACAGTTCATCGTCCGAATCGACTGTGATGGTCGTGGGGTTGGAGTTGTAGATGGAGTTTGGCTTTGGTTTAAGAGAGCTAACATCCAAACTGTCCAGATCAAATTCACGAGGCTCATAATGTGTGGACATGCCCTCATCTTCAAACTCGAGAGTCTTGAGGTTCAATTGCATTAGCTTTCTTGTGTTCAAATCTATGACGGAATCATTGAGATTGTCAGTAAAGTCCTCACTTAGGACGCCGTCCTTGACACCCATAAAAGACCTCAAATCTTTAAGAGATTCCTCTCTTATGGGGCTGCTCAATCCATCTATCTCCCTCTCCAATTTGTCATGAGCATTTTGCTTCATGATGTCCAATTCCGCAGTCAAAGCAGCGATCCGGTCATTCTTCAGCTCTAGAGTGCCCTCCAAATCAGCGACCCGAGTGTTAGCCACCACCACCTTTTCCTTGAGGGCAGCCACCTTTCGATCCATCTCTTTACCATGTTTCTCGAGATCTCTCTTTTCCTTCAAACTCTGCGTCCTCTCCAAATGGAGCCTTTTTTCGAGAGTTAGAAGTTTCAAATTAAGACAGTCTACTTCCTTCTTAAGATCTTTTTCGGAACCTCTCGCTGGCGTGGGACCTGGACAAGAACCAGATGGAATTACCACGCTTGTTCTCCCTATTGATCTATTCTGGGCCCCAGTGACGGGATTTTGACGGGAGTTTCTCTCCACAAGAACACTTCCATTGAAACGACCACCATGACCCCTTAGAACAGACTTCAATTTCGCCCTCATCGCCTCTAAATCACCGTTATCGGCCTCCATTGTAAACAAAAGAAGAAATCAGCGTCGATTTTTTCGACCCCATTTCTTCTTCCTTATAATGACAGAGGATTCCACCTCTAAAGGGAACTTTTCACTAGGTAAATTCCCCCAAGAGATGCAGGAAGACGGCCCGAGTGAGAGCTTTAGATCGAATCTTTTTGAGCTCTCAAATTCCATCAATAGCACAATGGAGGAGGTTTTGGATTTGCTACCACAGCTTTTTAAAAAGAAAAGGATCCTAGAAAGATATGCAAGGGATATAGTGAACGGCACGACGGAAGACTCTCTGAAGAGGTATTTTGAAAAGAATCGAAATGCAGATTATCCGGAATTGAACGAGGTGATTAACACATTACGATTTTTAAAGGATGAAAATGGTCCTTCCTTACCCAACTTGGAACCATCTCCAGCACCTGTACCAGAGATTAAAAAAAATGGAGCAAGTGACAACGATTTCAAGGATGGTAACGAGGGGATGAAAAACCAATCAAGTGACTCGAAAAGCATTTCTCGTCAAAAACAGTTGAGAGCAATCCATTCATACAGAGATCAGATGATTCTTCCCTTTATCCCAGGAACAGACATTCCCGACATTGATTTGAACAATCAGGCAAAAACAGTGATGGATATTTGGAATGAGTGGAATTACGGCCATAAGGGTAAACCCCCGTTGAAGGAGGTGGAACGCCAACATGGGACGAAATGGAGAAGGGGAAGAATAGCCAAATCCGCACAGAGGAGGAAGAAGGTGGTGGAATTCATAGAATCGGAATTCAAAAAACATTCAAACCGTCTCGTGGATATGGAAACGGTGGTTAACGAATTGGAGAAATTTAGACTGACAAGAGGCAAGGGCCTCTTCTGGTTGTACGGGAACATTCCAGACCGATTGTATGACGACAAAGGACAGCCTTTGGACGACAATAATGGCCAAATCTTGATACGCCACAAGTTTCAAGAAATCAAGTCGAAACAGGATATTGATCACGATGAAGAGGATGAGGTTGAAATCCAGTTCAGAAACGTTCTCAACGCAACGGTGGGTCAAGACGGAGTTAATGGCGTCGTAAAAACACCCCGAGACAACCAGCTAGATTCGGGCGATGACGACGAGGACGTCACCACCCGCGAGACCAACAGCGTCGATCACATCGATAGAGCCACACACGAAGCTCTTGTGAATTCAGCAACTGCTGCTGTCTTGGCGCAGCAGCACGATTCCACTCAAAGCACCGAGGGCGATTTGAGAAGGTTAGAAAATATTCAGCGATTGATAGATCAACATGAGGGTATGACCGAAATTGGAGATCACACCGACCCCGCTTTGGCAAAACTCTAACCTTCTTTATCCCCACTGTAATTTATATAGCTGTATTATTTGTTTATTAATGTAATTTTTGAATACTGTTTAGAGTAACGGGAAATGCCGTTGCTTCTTGTAATACAAGTGACAGTGTTATTAGGTAAAGATAAGAACACTAGCAATGAGATCTTCTTTGTGTCACTGGGTTTGCGCTAGGATCCTTTGCTCATGTGTCGCTTGCAAATAATGCTGAGCAAAGATTACATAATAAACGCTCAGCATTTTCACCCTTAACATGTCAAAAATCTTTTTAATAAATATGAAATATGATAAATTTTTAGAAATACATTGTCCTCTACCAATCAAGTTTCGTTTATTCTAAAATCCAAAAGGATTATCAGCCGTGGCATTGGCCAAGTTGGCGTGTTTATTTATGCCATTACCAAACCCAAACCCGGTTGGCTGGGATTGCAGGGCACCATTGTTGTTCAATGAGGCTTGTCCCATCATACCATTGAGTTGGCTCATTTGTTGTTGTTGAGGCTGGCCAAATGAAGTTTGTGGTAACCCACCAGTCACTGCAGGGTTGAAACCATTGCCAAATGCAGGCTGCTGCACAGCCTGTTGTGGTTGGGCATACATGTTATTAAGACCATCAGTCATTGCAGGATTACCAAATGATGATGGCGGAAGCCCGCCGGTTAGAGCAGGATTAACACCACCAAATGATGTTGGCGGAAGCCCGCCGGTCAGAGCAGGATTAACACCACCAAATGATGTTGGTGGAAGTCCGCCTGTTAGAGCAGGATTAATACCACCAAATGATGTTGGCGGAAGCCCGCCGGTTAGAGCAGGGTTAACGCCAAACGATGTTTGCGGAAGACCACCAGTTAGAGCAGGGTTAAAAGCACCGAATGATGTTTGTGGAAGACCACCAGTAAGAGCAGGGTTAACAGCACCGAATGATGTTTGTGGAAGACCACCAGTAAGAGCAGGGTTAACAGCACCAAACGATGTCTGTGGCAAACCTCCAGTCATCTGCAAACCGAAAGTCGATTGCGGCATGAACCCACCAGTTTTCATCGTTGGTTGCATTGCAGGAATGCCCGTACCACCAGTTTTTTGCAAAATAACACCCGTTGGTTGTAGCTTGAACATTCCACCAGTGGTTGCCGGATTCACAGCACCAAATGAAGTCTGAGGCACTTGAGGATTGCTCAATGGAAGAATGAATCCACCAGTTTTCTGCTGCTGTTGTGGAGCGGAGTATAGGTTGCTTAATCCTCCAGTTAACATTGGCTGACCAAAAGTTGTGGTTGGAAGACCGACCGTGATGCCGCCTGTACGCATACCAGTCATTGCACCAGTCATGGCTCCAGTAAGGGCACCTGTCATCATTGGAATCATTGTAATTGGCATAAACCCAGTTGGCATGGCTGTCATTGGCATAACAGTACCACCGGTTTTGTTATCCTTAAGTTGACCAACCGTTTCGCCCGGTAATGAGGTGGAACCGTTAATGGTGGAAATAGGCTTAACGGGAGTAATGCCAGTTTTAGTTGGTTCCATTGGTTTGATGTCAAGTAAGTCCTTTATTGAACCGGTGATTTGTGGTGTCAGCTTATCGTCGTTAACCTGGGATGCAGGCTTGGTAGCCCAACTGTCATCAGTGATACTTGCAGATGGCATTGGTGGCAACGGATCGCTTTGCTTCGTGCCAGTAGCAGTCGATAACACAGGTTCAGGGCTGCCAGTGATGGCTTTACCCAATTTGACATCTATGTATCTCTTAATTCTGAGAATATCCCCTTCTTTCACACCAAGGGTTCTCATGAGAGCAGGGGTAATTTCACCAAGCACCTTTTCATCAACCTGTTCGCTGGCAAAGTTACGAGCGTATCTTTCGCAAACAACAACATCCACTCCAGCTTCAACAAAGAAGTTAAACCAGTAATCAACCAATTCGGCGTTGATTGGTAAGGCCTTTTGCTTTTGAATGGCGGATGAGCCATTACGGGATGGCAAGCTTGGTGTTTGGTCCTCCTGTGACGGTTTGTCCACAGATGGACTCGATTTCTTTGGCTTCGACTCCTTATATTTATCCAACGAGGTTCCTGTCAAACGTTCGACATATTCCAAATCTTCCAATGATAATTTATTGGCAGCAACGGCAATCTTGACACCATTGACCTTATGCAGATGGATTTTTCCCTCCTGAAGGCCCAAAAATTCGGCTTCCACCTTGAAAGAGCCCGATCTATCAATCCAAGTTCTAACCCTGTGAGCGTTTGGTTGCTGCTTTTGTTGGGAGGAGTTTGAACCAGAACCGGACCTTGATCTTTTTGCCTCATCACGAAGTTTTCTTTCTCTTTGACGTTCGTCAGCACGTCTAATTCTATCTCTTTGCTCTCTATCTTTAGCAATTAATTCTTTCTCCTTTCTTTCGATTTCACGCTCCTTTCTCACCAATTCGTCCTTATCACGAGCCATTCTTGCCTGTTCTCTCAACATTCTCTCCTCTTTATCGGAGACCCGTGTAGATTTTTTCTTTGGGGAATTCTTTGAATTGGAGGAAGAAAAGAGGGATTTCATGAAACCTCCGTCCTTTGATTTTTTATCATCAACCAATTTGACGTAGTTGGATGGAACCACACCACGATCACCCTTTGAATTTTCCACTAGCCACCAATCTTTTGATTTTTTATCATTGACGATTGCCACCTTATCACCTTCCAAGACCGTCAATTCGTCACCACCCTGACCAATGAAATCGTATAAGATTTTCCCACTTTTCATTGTAGCCTGTCTTGTGCCGGCATTATGAGCTTTTTTGACCTCTTTCAAAGCGGATTCCGACTGCATGCCCTTCATGTCTCCCAAGATCGAGATGATTGCTGCGGCCGACTCTTTGTTAGTCACATAGAGCTCAAAAGAGTACGAGGGCTGTTGGAAGTCCAAAAAGATGTGTTTTTTTTCGTTGTTATAGTTTGACAAATTGGAGATTGACCAACTCTCGTCCAACTTGTTTTCGATGTCCAAATAGATTTTGTTGTTACCTATTTCCAAGACACCACGACGCTTCTTTTTGCCATCAATCTCGTGGATCTTCCACGCAAAGTCCCCATGCACCGGTTCCGTTGTGTCGTCGTCTGATTTCGACTTTGACGAGAGCAAGTTTGATATCGATTTGCGGTGGTTTGAGGAATCCGTGTTCGATCTTGAACGTGTGTTACCGAAGAAGGAGGAAGATCTGCTTCGTCTGGGGTGCTCATCATGATCTTCATCATCATAACGTCCGCTGGCAGTGGCCTTGGAAACACCTGACGTTGGTCTTGGTCTGTTTGGCATTGGAGGTGGTGCATCCTCCTCCTCATCCTCCGGTTCGTCACGGTGATATCCACCGGACACCTCCGGAGTTGGGGAATTCCTCTGAGGGGGTGGTGGGAATCCGGCTGATAGTGAGGTGGCCAAGTTTGGTGTTGGCAATGTTGATGTCGGAGAAGCAGTTTCCGTTATCGTAGGCTTAGAAGCTTCTGGCTTTACAATCTCAATGTAATTGGAGGGCACAAATCCAAACTGTTGACCTGCGTTATCCACCAACGTCCAATTGGCGTCCGAGGTGTCGTAAACGTTCAACAAAGAACCTTCATTAAATGATATCTCCTCTTCTGTTTGCTTTGTATAATCAAAGAGGGCTTTGGCCTTGGAAATCACCTTCGCCGGTTCAATGTATGTGGAGGGCACCAACCCTTGTGGTTCGTCCTCGTCCGCATCAACAACTCTTTTCTTAACCGTCCACCACTCGTCGAAGTCCGATTTTTGCAGTAGGTAGAGCAGGTCATTTTCTTTCAATTCCAGCTCCTCTTCATTTTGGGGACTGTAGTCGTAGATAGCCGAATAGATCCCAAGAAACGGCGACGACATTGTCAAGATACACTCCCTTTGTGGTAATTAAGAGGTTGCGTTGAGGCGATAAAGTTTACTTGCGCGGGGTGGCGGGCCAAAAGGTGGAAATGTGGCGCATGGACGGCAAGTGGCGCACAATGATGATGGCGAAGGGGTGTTCAGTGTTGGTTGCTGAGGAGATCATTTGAGAGGAGGGGGGACAATAGAGAATTGTATTGGAAAATACGGAAGCGGGGTGAGTTGATGAATAGCAAGTCAATGTGGTGATTTTAGTTCTTTGTAAGTACTTTTGGACTTGACAGCTTATGATTCTATTTCAAGATTGTTGACGCTTATGTGGGGCCAATGGAATATATTCACCCATGCGATTTTAATCGTCTTATTTTATTCCATTGCTTATGTTATTTGACGTTTGATTTCATTTATTTTATTATGACCTAGGTTGCAATAGTCATTCAATGCTATTGGTACCACCAAGATTCTGAAATTGTGGCCCATATTATCACTCAGCATATGCCTTGCAATACTTGTTTCCCATCGCGTGGAAGACTCTCGGTCTAAGACAGGCTCTCAGTAGCATACCTCATAAAGCCGACATCATAGAAGTCATCAGTGAGGAGACCAAGAAAAGATCAGTAACAAAACCTTATCCCCGGTAATCTAGCCCGCAATTGCGTCTTGGAATGGTTCCCGTGCGTGTGATTACGCTAAGGCGTAGTAGGATGCTGAGCGCACTGAGCACTGCTCATGAGAATCATCTTAGAGATACCCATGGCAATGGCAATGGTGATGGCAATGGCAACGGCAGTCGGCAGGCTGATGGCACACACGTACACAAACACAAACACACAAACAGTGAATACACTCACTCACAAACTCACTTCGTTCGTTTGTTCGTTTGTTAGTATTGTCTCATAATGTGATGACCCAAGTTGATTACCAATAATAGTAGACCCAATGCAACATTATTTATGCAAATTGATCTCAATCCTGTCTTTTCAGCCAAATTAGATTGGTTAACCCAGACCGGTTAACCCAGACCGGTTAACTCAGACCATCCAAAAAGGAAAAGATGCTCCGAGTGCCTGCAGCTTTAAGAACCTAACAAAAAAGTCCATCAATCCATCTATAAAAGCCTCAGTCCAATCAGAGTTGGTAGTGATACCGGAGCTACCGGTCTATGCATATTGATAAACAACATACACAGTTAACAACGGTGGTGTGGCAATTGCCAAAAAAATGAGCCATAACTTGGTGCACGCATTTCTGGATCGTTGAAATTCATAGAATAGCGCCTTGCTAGCGCCAATTATAAGCTATCAACTACTGTAGGCAACTGGATGATTCCAAGCTAAGAGTAAGAAGAGGATGGTGACATCGAAGGTTTTTAAGACGTCAATCCGCGCTATGCTTTGTTGTGACGTGAAGAGCAGGTTTCTCACTTGATTGCACAGATGTGGACAAACATCTGGAGAAACAAACAAGTGGAGAAAGACAGTTTATGATTTAGCAAGCTTGTTCTGCTATAGATTGATTCGCCATCTAAAACGGAAATGCTCGTTGTTAAGAGGAACATGCATCAATTTAAGTAAAGGAGGAGCAAATGAACGAGTCGGAAGTGCCTGTGATGCGTTTCCCGCTGTTATTCCACGCCTGCACCTCTTGATTCTTTCAAGTATAATTTTTTGTGGTTCTGATGGAACCTGTGAATTGGCTTCAAGTAATGATCAGGCGTCTAGTATCACGTCTTTAAATTAAGGCAATGATCTCTTGGGTTTTTCATGGGGATCTAAAACTTGTATTGACTGTGTTTCGTGTGCTTTTTTTACTTTAAATATTCATTCGGATGTTCTGTTCTTACAGTTTATTCTGATATAGCCACCGTTTAAAAGGCTCAAAGCCTGGAAATAATTAAAATATTAACCAGGTATTAGAGTGGCATCCGTGATATGACGAGTGTCAAGCAATTGTTTTCACACGAACTGCAAGTTGGCTGATGCGCCCTCAAACATCTGAAGATAGGGACCATTGCCTAGCATAAACAAACTGAAGTAACTCATGGGACTATAACAAGTAAAAAGTTCCAATCAAGAATAAACTCAACTTTTAATAGAATTTACCCTCTCTCGGCAGCAATTTCTCTAACATGCCCCAATTAAATGAATGTCATATTGCTAAGCATAAAAAAGCTTATGTAATTGCATAGCTCTTGCAAATTAACAACCATAGGTGATAAATAAACAGGTTATGAAATCCTATAAAATATTAAATAAATAAAACAAAAAAAGCAACCAATCCTTTTATAGCACCCTGTGCTAGACTATGACCTGCACCAGCAAATTCTAAAGAAGTTGATGATGTTAGAGAGAAACTGGAGGTAGAAACACCAGCTCCGTTGTTGGAGCTGGTGGTTAATATGCCAGTTAATTTGGCCCCAGAAACAGCAATATCGGAATTGATATCATTAATAGTGTTTGTGTATGAAGCAACAGTACCATTAGAGTCAGTGGTTGTAACACATGAGGTGTAAACAGTCATGTTAATCTCTTTTGTGAAGGTGCTATCACTTTCCAAAACATATCCGTTTGTAGCTGAAGATGCAGAGGAAAAATCAGATTCTGGGCAGTAAACAACCACGTCTGTGTAAACCAAGGTCACACCAACGTCGTTTATTGTGGTGATAACGTGTGTAATAGCTGAAGACACAGTGCCAGAAGTGATGGATTTGGTAGTACCCAATTCAGTGGCAGACTCAGGACAGTAAACAACAACATCAGTGAAAACCATTGTCAAGCCAACGTCATTGGTTGTAGTCACAACCTGAGTAAGGGTTGATGAAGCAGTCCCCGAGGTCACTGTCGTGGTGGAACCAGTTGGACAATCCACAACGACAACCTCCGTTA
>JAJMJM010000052.1:0-35416 GCA_030563565.1 Saturnispora sekii
TGAAGCTGGAGTTTGATGACAAGTCCTTATCCAAGGAGTGGATTTTTATTGGGGGGTGGTGCAACTGCAACAGGTATGATTGCAATTTAAGTGGCTAAGAAGGTTTACGGCTTGAATGTCGTCACCACTGCCAACAGCAAACATACCGATTACTTGAAGTCATTGGGTACTGATGTTGTTGTTGATTACAAATCTGAAATTGCGGTGTTAAGTATGCATTGGATACTGTTTCGATCCCAGAAACTCACAATCAGGCCAACGAAACCATTACCACCGAAGATGATGCTTATTTGGATAATCTACTGGCATTGCAACCGGAAGTTTTGAAAAATGACAAGCTTAATGTTCACCTTTCCGGTACATTTGTTTATTTGATTGATGGGAACGACTTGAATCTAAATGGATTTGTTATCAAGACCAACGACGATATTGTTGCAAGACATAGGCAATATTGGGCCAGAATTAGCGAATATGTTTTGGATGGCACCATCAAATCACAACCATTGACCATTCTCCCCGGTGAATTTGATGCGGTCAACCAGGGGCTGCAAATGCTTCAAAAGGGTGTTCATGCCACCAAATTGGTCATCAAGATCAAATGATTCACGTTATTTTTATGCATATTGTTATTTCATACCCCACGAGTATTTCTTTTATGACTACTTATTTTATGAGCATTTCGTTATTTTTATACCTAATATACCTATTTATTCATAGATGAAAGCTCAGAATATCTTATTGATCACCTCCTTTTGTTCTGGAGACAAATACAATGGATAGTCAATTTTGTATTTCACAATAAAGTCACCGTATTGACCTGGATACCTACCTGAGGAAATTGGTTGGGTTAGTGTGCTCTTTGATAGGACCAATTTTCTATCCGGAATTGTATAGAGACTCCTTGAAGGACATTCCAATCGTTGCAATTAGGTTAAAGGCCAACTATTGGAACATACCTATCACTTGGTGTGTTTCCACATAACTTTCACAAAAACTCTGGTCTCTCTGAATACTGCGACGTAAATCCAACCTCAGACTATATTCACACGCTCTAACCAGCAAAAACGAGTCACAAAATAACACCAACTAAACTAAAACTTGCTTAAATATAGACACTGTCTCTGCACGTTTCTTTGTTAAAATCACTCATAACTTGCACATTTGGGCGCCGCCATGCTGGCGTTTCACACGAGTTGCCTCATCTCCTAACCAAAAATAAAAAGAAAAGAGAATACAATGCAATCAACAACCAATATTTGGGTGTTCAAAAAGGCCCGCTTCATAAACCTCACCAACAAAACTCACAGCAGTTGCTAGCCCTCCATCCCACACCCCCTGCAGCAAACCAACTAATGAGCCCAACTGCACGTGATTATCCCCTTCAGGTGAAAAAAATTCTTTGTTTACGTTTTCCGAAAACGCGCTAACAAGCCACGCAAGCCTCGCTGGGAGAGCGTGTTTCAAATATAGGAGGCATTAATTTCTCACCAGTCTTTCCTTTCTTTGGTATTTCTTGAGGAAATAGGGTTTGCCAGTGAAACGAGCCTGAGCCTGATTCCAGATTAAATAAACTCCAACCACACCGTTACCACACACTCATTCGTTCATTGAATCCTTTAAGGCTTCTCTACATTCCTTTATCAACAGCTAGATTAAAATGAAATTCACATCTTCTGTGTTATATTCGTTGGTTGCGGCTCTTTCAGCATCCACTGCAGATGCTTCCTGTCAAACCATCGCCGGTAACACATACTGTTCATCAGTTGACGCTATCAAATACGACAACATTGGGTTCTCAGGTGCCTATATGGATGTCACAAACATGGATGAATCCTCTTGTGAATGTACTCAGCAAGAATACTCATTTTCGGGGTCATTGTCTCCTTTGGATGAAGAATTATCCGTTCATTTCAGAGGGCCAATCCAATTGAAGCAATTTGGTGTTTACTACCCAAGTGGGACATCACCTTCCAAGAGAGACCTTGCAAAGAGAGATGCCGATGAACCTTGTACCACCACTCAACACATCCATCATCAACATAAGAGAGCTCCTGCAATCAAATACGTTGAGGTGACGCAAACCGTTTACAAGGATATCAACGGTGATATCATCACCTCGATTCCTGAAGGTCAAACTGTTGCCACTGATGCTACCACTGGTTTGACCACTCTTATCACTTCAACAACCGGTGATTCCGCCCAAGAAGATTCCACCTCCACCGCTGACCAGGCCGTGGAATCTGCTACCACCACTGAGCAAGCAGCGGAACCAGCCGCAACCTCCTCCACCTCTTCAGCTGCCGCTGTGACTTCATCTTCATCTGATTCTACTGGAAATGGATGGGTTAGATCCTCATACTATTCTACAGGTTCAGCCGATAACCTTGTCTTTATGAATAACATGGGTGGCAATGGCTCTGGTGTCTGGTCATCCTGTTTTGGTAACTCGATTTCATACGCAGCTTCTAACGGTGTTGACGGTGCCAGCTCTGCACAAGTGCTTGATGATGTCCTTGTTGACTCCGACAATGAATTCATGATCTTTTCCGGTACCTCCTGTACAGGCAGCGAATGTGGTTACTACAGAGGTGATATTCCAGCTTACCAAGGTTTCGGAGGTGCTGACAAGATCTTCGTCTTTGAATTCCAAATGCCGCAAGCCACAGGTGACTCTTCCGTTTACAATTATGATATGCCTGCAATTTGGTTATTGAATGCCAAGATCCCAAGAACCCTTCAATACGGTTCATCATCATGTTCTTGTTGGTCCACTGGTTGTGGTGAGCTAGATTTGTTTGAAATTCTTTCTGCAGGCTCCGATAAGTTGACTTGTCACTTGCACAGTGGTCAAGGAGTTGGTAGTAACTCCAACAGTGGTGGTGGTGGTTCTTCCGACTATTTTGCCAGGCCATACGATTCCACCATGAAGGCCGCCGTCGTTTTCCAGGATTCCTCTGTTAATATCGTTGTCTTGGACGATAGCACCACCTTTGATTCTACTCTCTCTACTGACACTGTCAACACTTGGTTTGACACTCAAGGTTCCACAGCTAACTTGGTCTAAGATGGTCAAATTGACTTAGACTAACAATTCAACCATTCTTTGTCTTTTTCTTTTTCTTTTCATACCTCAATGTTAGCATTGTTTTGCTGTTGTATATTTTGTTAAATTTCCTTTTTTTTCGACGTCAATTCTCTTGCTTTCTATTATATCAGGCTTTATACTGAATAAAGGAACATGAGCCTAATTTGATCCAATTGGGTAATGTTCCTAAATAGGAAATACTTTTGCACCAATTTGAACATCCATTTTATGCTACGAAATTAACCTTTCGCCTTATAAATATAACCCAACCAAGGCATATAATGATCAACTTTTATAACCACAAAAATATAGTGATACCTCCCATACTCAGGATGTACATTTGCCCTTTTAGTATTAAATGCGCTCAGTAAATCTTACAGTAGCTTTGAGTATTCTTTTTCTTTCAAAAAAGTTTGCTAAATCAGCTTTTACTGCCAGGAACCCCTGTTCTGTCAGGATTTTCTGTTCAATTACAAATACCATTGATACTTCCTTTCTGCAAACTTCAATTTCCTTCTAAGGTAACATAAAAGAGGGTCTCTTTTAACTACTTTTGCAATATAGTGGCGTTAATAAATTATGTCCCCTTCAATAAAGTTCAAAACCAAGGCCAATTTCTGCAATACAAAGGAAATCAACGCCACAATCTTCTCAGTGGACCATCATTGATGGATGAGTTTGAGCTGAAATCTAAAATTGGCACACAGTATGCACTCATTTCAGAAAGTGACCTATCTGAGGAAGTTTTTGAGAAACCAGTGGGGTGCTGTTCCACTGAGTTGAAACAAAGCAATGAAGATCTCCTCGATTTAAATTTGCAAACACAAAAACCAGATACCAACTTCAAAGAACATGGATCCATATCTCCTGTATTAGTGTTTGGAAATCAAATAAACCATCCATTGGGCGAAGAGTGCCAGAATATCAGCGAGCATGGCATTTTTGAGAATTATCACCAAAATGGAAATATCAATCAACACGGATATTCTAATAATACCACACAGATGCCTGATTACACAACGGCAATGGATTTAGAAGGGATAGATATTATAAACATGGAACATTATTCACCAATCGAATCTTTATTACCATCTCCACACATAATAAGTCAAAAAAGTGCAAACCTTAAATGTGAAGACATCAACTTTATTACAGCTCCTGATGCGGATTCATCAGAAAATCTATCTTATGATGGAAAACATATAGAGAATTCAGTGGAGCATGAGAGAGGCAAAATTATCAGCTTTGGTGAAAGCGAATATTTCATTCCAGAATCTTCATGGAGTGAAGCAATGGAGAATAAATTCCTTTTCATTAACGGAGATAAAAGAAAACTGCCCAATGAAACAGGTGGTCTTCAATCCTTTCCAACATCCAATAACCATCCAGATGATTGTCACTTTTGTGAAAAAGTTGGAAATTCAATACTCCTTGGTACAACCTCCTCTTCTACTGTTCTTAAAATTTGCAAGGGAAATCCCATTGATGGGGTAATTTTTACGGACGCATTGAAGGTTTATAACATTATCAAAGGTCCAGATTTAGCAACGGCAATTTTGCTAGATCCTAACTGGGTTTATGAGTATAACTGGAATCAAAATGGATATCATCCAAGATTAAGCAGATACCCTCGATACCCAGGTAATAAAGATGAATGGGTTGATTGCTACACATATAAATACAAGGAATGGTGGAGAGCAAGAAATACCAAGGAAAGAAAACTCAATGAAGATGAAAATATTGGTTCATTGGATTGGCAAACAAGTATTCCATCAAAAACCCAAATATTGAATGAAATTAGAACAATTTTACTGAGTACCAGAAGTGTCCGAAAGAGAAAAAAATCCAACCAACAATATTTTAAATTTATTCCACCTCAGAAGGCCGTCATTGGATCCAATATCGAAGTGGATATGGATGAAAAAGAATGCCATTGTCCATATTGTCCAATTGATCCTAGAAATCCCACTAAGAATTTCTATCATAGGAAAAAATCGGCATATAGAGGGCATTTAATGAATACTCACGGTGTTTATGATGACGGCACCCAAATGGATCAACCGTGTGCATTATTTTCCTTCTATGAGAGCGACCCAAAGACAGGTAGCTGGAAGTTTTATCCAGCAGGTCAGTGTCCGACATGTGGCCTTTTTATCAAGCTAACCAACAAAAATCATGGATTGCTTGGTTACTTTCGCCACATGTTATCGCACAAAACTCGTAAACCAAGCAATAATAAGACGCTGTAACAAGATCACTTTCTTTGCTGAATGAAAAAGCATAATTTTCAAATACACTCCGTTTAATTTTTAATTTTTACACACCTTTTTATAAGCATTACCATAATGAGCAAATGAGCAATTTTAACCTACTTATTATCTTCACGTTTCTCTTTCAATCTGGGTTTGAAGGTGCTGTCGTAAATTATTATATTTGATCATATGAGATTTTTAATTTTAAATCTTATTAAATTGATTTCAAAAGAATATTTGCATTCACTTCATACGATAGTACAAATACACATACGTTTATATCACACCAAGAGACACACTTCTCAGTTCGACCCAATTATACATTTTAAAGATCATTAGAATAGTCATCTTTTTGAAAATATATGTATATCCTTTCTAATCATAGCTGATTTGAAATTTCAAATTTCAAATTTCAAATTTTAGCTTTCTGTAAGATGAACCTCTAAGCTATATGGATGGACCACATCATCGGTTTAAGTAAAAACAAAAGATCCTCATCCGTTCATAGAGTCAATTGCAATGTTGTTGCAAAGAAGGCCAACTTTGGAGTAGACCAGTCACCATTCTACAATAGAAGGTTCAGGTGCAAAAATATCCAACATCCAGAATTAGTCGAACCGATATCAGCTCCTCTTAGATTTGATAAATAAATTTTCAAACTATGACTGTATCATTATATCAATGAAATATTCAGCGGTGAAGTGTACACGGTTGTGTATTCTTGGTAAAAAGGTAGCATTACCTATTTTCCAATTGCAGCTAAGTTCTGTCAGCTCTTTTCTATTATTCCAAGTAATGCACTTGCTCTCGACAACGAAAATATCAAATCGCTTATTTCGGCCCGGGTAATCGGCAATTTGTGCTGCTAGTTTTGTTGCAACTGGCTAATATCTTTTTACCTTTTTAAGTGGCCTTCTTTGCCAATTGAGACTCAAATCAAATGTCCCTTTATGCCCATTTTTCTAAAACTAAATCACTTTTCCATTAGTGAATGATTAGTTTTGCTTATTACGCAAGTGACAATATAATCAAATAAGATAGCAAAACAAGAGGGAAGGAAAAAGACAGAAAGAAGTGTTAGATGGCCATCTCCTTCAATGGAAAAGTATTTGAGGATAGTTGTTTACATCCAATCAAAGATACAGTCATTAAAGTGATACAATTGAGTCTTGTCTTGACCAACTGATTCTTTCTCCCAGGGCAGAAGACGTTATCAAACAAAAGTATACAACAGCAGGTAATTGGCTGTATATAAATAAACGAGTTTTGAATGATAAAGGGGGTCATGATCACATTTCCTGCTCCAGTTCTTCCACAAGTTCATTGGCATCGAATCGGTGCATGAACACAACTTTATTATATCCCTCTCTCTCTATCCACAAGACAGGGATATCATACCTATAACAGTCAAACCATTCCTGATTTTTCTCCTTGCTAATATCCACAAATTCAATCGGATTGATTCGACTTTGTGTCTCTTGTTTGAGTTGACCAATAGAGGTTTTTAGCACCAACTTGGCTTCATGGCATAATTGGCAATCTGGCTTCGTAAAGAACTTGAGGTTTGTGACCGGGCGATTGGAGTACGCTCTAGTGAGAGCTACCCTGAACATGGTTGACAAAGTTTCTGCAAACAAAAAGTTTTTACTTCTCAGACTAGGATGAACAAACAGTATTGGCAGATTAATCCTCGACGATTAATCATTAAATATCAACGGAACTTCAACTTGTTGGCTAGCTATGTTGGTGTCTTAAATTTTTATCTAAAAAAGAGTGACTTGTTGTATATTTTATGCTAAGCAGTGGAAAAGGTACTCATCAGATATTGTTTCTTTAGCGTCAATGTACCACATATTAATATGAGTTTCATAATCCGCGTTCTTTGATGGTTCTAGAATTGCCAATCAGAAAAGTGATTTACTACCTCAGCGTAGGTAAATAACCGATGAAAGAATTCGTTTTCCCATGAAGAATAACGTGCACTCTAACAAATTGTAAAGGTCCAAGATATGACATTCAAAATCGGTAGTATCATAGTTAGCCATTTCTTATGTCTTTGATTCAAATGTGCACTTTACTTATCAAATGGATAGCCATTTTACTGAGAATTTTATGCGGAAACGAGCGTGCTTCAATTCAAGATCCATCGATTAGTGGACTGAATCTTAACATAGTTACTTATCTACATGTGTACACATCCTTTATTGAAGCTACCTAACCAAGTCCTTTTAAAGTAACGGAATGATTAAAATATATAGTAAAGGGAGACAATTTTGATTTAATTACACATTTTAATTAGTAAAATTAAGCAATCAATTCAACAACACCACCAGCGGCTCTGATCTTTTCTTCAGCCAACTTGGAGACGTATCTAGCCTTAACGATAACAGGAACGTTTGGCAATCTACCCTTACCCAAAACCTTACCGTAACCGGAGGCCAAGGTGTCAATGACGACAGCAGCTTCCTTGGTGGAAGAAGCAATCTTTTCGTCCTTGTTTTCAACCAAAGACCACAACTTGTCAATGTTGATAACTGGCTTCCAGAAGTGAGCTTGTTGCTTGTGGAAGTATCTCATACCAACCTTACCGAAGTAACCTGGGTGAAACTTGTCCAAGTTGGTTCTGTGGTGATGTTGACCACCAGCCTTACCTCTACCACCAGGTGACTTTCTGTGCTTACCAACTCTACCGTTACCGGCTATAAGAAAAATTTTGTTAGTATAATATTCATGGGAATCATTATGGAGATAAATCTCCCCCCATTTTATAGGAATACATTTTTCCATTAAGAATAATGTACTGATTAGGTGGTTACATGAAACCATCCCATCATACTGAGTCCAAATTTCTAACTGCCGTCAGCAGTTTATTGGAATCCCAGTTTCCTGGTTTAAAATCGGTAGTAATAGCAACACTTGTGTTGATATATTTCACTGGTTTACATACCGGAGACGTGACCTCTGTGCTTTCTAGTCTTAGTAAATCTGGTTGGCATTTTTAATTCAGGTTAACTGAAGAGATGACAAAGTTTGAAAAGCTTGAAAAAAAAAAGGTATTTTTCATACCGAGAGGAGCGTGACTGTGAAAAGTTTAAATTACGTAAAATTATACCAAACCCTGTGTGAACGCACGTGACTGTGGGGGTTTTGCTCGTGATTGCTCAGCATTATTGTTGCCCTTCGAGTCGGTAATTATGTAATCATCTCGAATTTAAGACAATGAGTTCACTCAATTCTTTCATCTAAACCCCAAACAGAGGCGTATGTTGATTTCCCAACTGTCTCTGGAATAAATTCTAAAACAAAGGATGCGAAAATTAGGCACACCAAGCCAAAAAGCAAATAAACACCTGGGCCTAAGAAATCATTAATGATTGGGAATAAGACTCCAATAGCAAAAACAGATATCCAGTTACAGTTGGTAGCCCAACCCTGAGCAGTAGGTTTGGCTTCTATCTGGGAAACCTCTGGGACTAATAAGAAAGGAATTGGACCACAACCCACAGCAAACGAGCCCACATATGCAAATATTGAAATTATTGTTAATGCTTGGCCATTGGAATAAATACCATACGATAATCCTATGCAGGAAACTCCCATGAATAAAAGAGATGATAATAGTAGTGGTTTTCTTCCCACACTATCAAGAAATAATGATGAGACGGCAGTGATGAGCATGTTTCCAACGGAGATGAAGCAATTGATGACGATTGACCATTTAGGGAAGATTCCATTTAGGATTGACACACCATAAAATATAACAGAATTGATCCCACTAAATTGTTGACCAATCATGGAAACAGTGGCGATTACCTTGGAATTGTTATATTTGGGATCTGTAAGATATTGATAAAATCCAACTTCTTCGGTGCATCCACCCTGCTCCCTCTTCCACTCTTCAATTTCTAGCCGGGACCTATTGATGTCACCATTCCGAAGAATGGCAAGCGTTTGGAGCCCTAAAATCTCATCTTTTGCTGTTAAAACTATCCATCTTGGGGATTCTTGTAAATAGAAGTAAGTCAAGACAAGGGAAATCAAACCGATGATCCAACCAAAGTCAAGAATCAATCTCCAATTATCTTCTTTTGCCAACACCAAAGCTGTAGTTTGGGCAAGAATAATACCAAAATTCACCGAAACCTGTGTCATCGACCCCAAAAAACCCCTTAAAGATGATGGTGACACCGCATTCAAATATAATGGCACCAAAACAATTGCAAATCCTCCGGATAACCCGGATATAAGCCTGCCAACAAGTAGAATAGCGAGATTGCCCGCTCTGGCCTCAATAAACGAGCCTACACAATTCATGGCAAGTGTCAACATAAATGATTTTCTAAGACCATAATGTGTGGAAACGGAGGAAGCTAACGAGGAAGCACAAAGACCACCTAATGAAAAAGCAGAGGTTGCAAATCCCATTTGTACATCATCTAAACCCAACGATAGCTTAATGAGCTTTAGTGGGGCGTTCAATTCAGACATATGATATCCGTAAAGAATGCATGTTGATGCAGCAATTGCAACAGAAACAAACAATGTATCAAAGACCTGGAACTTGTCACCGTGCATGGTCACGGTTCCCACAAGAGGTGTCTGTGAGGAAGGGCGGGACATCAAATTTGAGAGAATATAATGAGAAAATAAAACGTGGAGATCTTGTTTGATAAGGCAAGTTTTAAAAATACGTCAATCTGGGTCTCCCAGGATATTAATAAAGAATTCGTTAAAAGAAGTTAAATTAATTTAAGAAGTATTGAAAGAACTTTGATTGGAGAAAAAATGCGCACCATAGAAGCCACTTCTTATATGACAAGATGAGCACCTGAGCATAATATAAGCCACATTGATGGACGATCCATCCACCTTCAACTTTACAATTTTAGTAATAAATCGCTAGGTTCATTGTTCCAAATTAGAGAAAAGGCTTCAAGATGGGTTTCTTTAAGTGTAAAAGTGAAGACATAAACGTGTAATTTTACGATATTAATAACATGGATAGAGACATTCAACGCAGGTTTTAAGATGAAGAATATATTCAAAATGTTTTTTAAGGTTTAATTATCACAGGGCAGAATACTCCTTTTTATATGTAAGTAGTTGATTTTTCAAAATGATTATATTGTATGTTTATGGTAGAGAAAACTCATTCACTTTTCCAAGAAAATGAGTCAATTGATGTCATATGATTTCAATTGATGCATCCGTGTACATTAGCATCTATTAGTTCCAGATGAAATATGGGTGACATTCAACCATAATTTTGCTCATGATTTAAAACATTTCTAAAGGCATTGACTGTAACAATAGTACTTTTATCGCATTTCAAAGACTGTGAGTAGTTCCCTTTTTAAGAAAATTGTCACTTACTTCATAGTATAGTTCTCCCTGTAATTATTTTATTTCCATCGACTC
Organism: Saturnispora sekii; assembly: GCA_030563565.1. Lineage (NCBI taxonomy): Eukaryota > Fungi > Ascomycota > Pichiomycetes > Pichiales > Pichiaceae > Saturnispora > Saturnispora sekii. The sequence continues at coordinate 10,756 of JAJMJM010000052.1, forward strand.
TCTTCCATCTTTATCAAACCCTTTGATGTATGAAATATTTTCATTATCCTCTTAGATCAAACTATACTTGTTCACTTTTTCATTTTCTGTATTACCTTGCAGGTTAGTTTGTATTCTTCTTCATTTTGATGCATTTTAGAAGCTTTTGCTGAGCCACTTTATGAGTTCACAGTTCTCTCTCTAATTGTGGGTTTTCACAGAAAGTTTTAGACATAATCTTTGATATCAAATTTAGCCTGATTATCTTCTATTAATCCTTACTTTTACACGCTTCTTTGAATGAAAACAGTGGGCGTTTCTACAAGTTTATTTTAATGTGAAAAAAATTTAGAGAATCACCTCTTATTCCAAATGACTTCGATATCCCCGGATGATTTCGACTCACTGAATCTCAACAAGAAGTCGAATGAAGCCCAAAAGGATTCTCTCTTGGAAACTCTACAAGAAATCCATCATGAATCTTTCGAAGATAGATTTGGGTTACCTGTTCCAGCAAGATTGACGTTATTCGGTCTAGGAGCGGGTATCATTGGCGGTATAGGTGGGATGGTCCATGGATGGTCACAGGCTTCATTGAAATATTTGGCAGCCAATGCACATCGATTACCAAAAAGTTATAATGGATGGTTCTTTTATCATAAGAGGAAATCGTATTATTGTACGAAGAATGCCATGGCGTTGGCCTTCCAAACAGGTTTTAGGTTGAGCACTTTTGTTGTGACGATTTTTGGGCTAGAAGCTGGGTTAGATTATGTGAGAGGAGGTCAGAAGGATTGGGCCAATACTGCAGTGGCCGTGTGTTTGCCCGGTTTCGGTTATGCTTGGATCAAGGGGATGAATAAAGTTCAAGCGAAAGAGCTCATTAATAAGGGTGGTAAGATTGGTGTGGGATTTGGACTGGCCCAGGACGGTCTCCAATTCATCAGAGGAGCGGATGTCTGGTATTTGAGAGAGTGGTTTGGTATTAAACCAATGAAATTAAGGGACAGAATTTATCCTGGGCCTAGTAAATAGATTGTATATATGTAATGGGCATTGGTTTCATTCGAGGAATTCTTCCTCTTCTTCTTCCTCTTCTTCCTCCTCATCTAAACCGTGAACCGGATAATTTAAAATGACCGCAATACCCGTCAAACCGTCCAATTGCTTACCAGAGTTGTGGAGAGATGAAAAAATGGACACTTCTCCACCCTCTAATTCCACTCTTTCGACTAATGAGATGTAATACTTACGCTTGATAATGTCGTCATTCTTGAATAATTTGTCACTGACCAGAAGAGATTTAATTGCGCCTGATCCCAAATCAAGGGCTTTCTCCACTTCTTTTTCACCGTAATATGCCTTACCATTATCCAAGTTGAGGTTGGCCATGAATTCGTCAAACAATGCAACGTTCCTCTGAACTTTGGTATCATTTAATCTTTTTGTTAACTGGGGAGTTTTCAATGCTTCCTCCAATCCTTGGAGATAACCTGTGCTTGCTTTTGCTGTAATAAATTTATCTTTACATCTGATGAGTTCTTTATCGCCGCCAGCCTCCAATTGAGCGAAGACAAGTTTCTGCAATTGATCCGCCAATAATCCCGGTGCAACCAGGACGATTGCCTTCAATTTGATCAAATCGAGGTTTCTCAAGAGTGTCTCCACAAGAGTGGTCAAAAACTTGGTCAAAGCTTTGTCGTGGGCTGATGAATCTCCTCTTCTCTTCTTTGGAATCGACTTTTCTATCTTCGCCTTGATCACCGTCATATTCTCTGTTAAAATACAAACATGGCCAACCCCTTCTTCAAAAACAACAGCACCCACTTCGGCCTTGGCATCTATATTGCAAGCCTCACTGATAGAGCTCAGGGAGATTTGGTCCCATTCCTGCTTCGTTATTGTAATTGGATAATTAAAGATGACTTCTGCAGTGTGAAATGAGTTCAATGGAACATCGTCGTGAGGTTCTGTTGTTTGAGACTTGATTCTGAGCAACCCTTCGGAAGCAATGAACTCGATATCTACAACCTTCAAGTGCAAACTGAGTAATTTCCTCTGAGATTTGGCCTGTGGAGTTGGCTTGACATTTCTGTAAGTTTTCAAGTGGAGTTGGTCATTTTTATGGATTAGATTGTAGAGAATCCATAAGTCCTCCTTATCTTGTGGAACTATCGTCACGTCTCCGGAAGAATCCCTGTTTATTTGCTGTGATACAAGCTTCATTCGTAAGAAGAGTCGTCAAGTGAAAAAAGTAAGAGTTGTTTGAAAGATATCAAGAAGTCATCACTTAGGGTCTGGATTCGTTCGTTTGTTCGTTCGTTTGTTCGTTCGTTTGTTCTTATGACGCATGAGATATTTGCCTCACTTTGACACATTTCTCATTCACAAACTCACTTAGCCCGTTTGCTCGATCTAAGTGTGTGCGTAGATATATTATAAGATATATTATGAACAGATATTTAGTTGACTGTGGCAGCGACCAAAGTGGAGTTTTTACACAAGCCCTTGGCGGTTCTCAATGGTGCATCTGGTTTACCCTCTTGCTTGTAGACGACGGAGAAATCTTCTAAAGTGGTGAAGTTTGGTTGGATTTGTTCCCAGAGCTTCTTCTTTGGGTTCAATTGCTTTTCTGGGGTGCCGTCGTAACCTTCAAAGTAGATCTTGTCACCTGGTTGGGACCCTTCTGGTGGGTTGACAAATTCAACAACACCGGCTTCCTTGTTCGAGGCACAGAGAACCATACCGTTTGACTTGATTCCTCTCATAGAAACTGGCTTGAGGTTAGCCACAACAGTGACGTAACGTTGTTGCATGTCTTCCAATGGAATGTAGTTGACCAAACCGGAGCAGATTGTTCTTGGGCCGGATTCTTCCCCCAAGTTGATGGTGGACACGTAAAGGGAGTCTGCATCTGGGTGCTTGACTGCCTTCTCAATGAAACCCACACGGAAGTCGATCACGGATGGTTGTGGTGGCAAAGCGGCCTCTGCAGCAGCCTTTGCTTGGGCTTCAGCGTTGGCCTTGGCCTTGGCGGCCTTCTTAGCTTCCTTAGCGGCCTTGGCGGCGGCAATCTCTTCCGGTGTAGTTGGCTTACCCTTTGGAGCAGCAGGTGCTTGCTTGGCGGTCTTGGCGTCCTTTGAAGGTGCCTTATCTGCCTTTTCTTTGCCTGATCCTTCCTTGGCACCTTCAGCACCCTTCTTCTTAGGCTTTTCCTTGATCTCTCTTGGCAATTCCAGTGAAAAATCAAGAGTGATCACCTTTTCATTAGTGACGGTGTTTTGGATCAAATCAGCCCATCTAAGGATGTGTCTGTGTGCAGCAACTTGGTCTGCAGATGTCCATTGGGAAGCAATTTCAACAATCTTCTTAAACACGATTGTATCCACTTCTTCTGGCTGGTTACCGGTGATATAGACGGTATTAGCAAGACTTTTGTTCAATTCAACAATGTGGTTTGAAATGTCGTTGGCGACGGCGGTCCACTGAGCGGCAAGAGCACTGGATTCCATATCTTTAATGATGAAGACGATGACATCAAATGGAAAAATTTTCAGCTTTCTCTTTAAGGATATGGATAAGAAACCGAGGAGAAGACAGCCGGTTTCGAAAGTGTCTAGAGCCTGCGTTCATTGTAAAAGGGCCCATGTAACATGTGACAAGGTAAGACCTTGCAGAAGATGCACTCGAAAAGGTTTGGAAGCAACATGTGCAGATGCACCCAGAAAACAGAGAAAGTACATGATGAATGCACCGGAAACAGCAGGTGAATCAATAGAAGGAATGGTGAGGTCTCTAAGTGGGGATTTTCTTTCGAATTCGGTCGCAGTGGAACATGCAACTTTGGCCGATATCACTTCACAACCTCTTGGAAGCGGATTATTTGAATCAGGATTTAAACAACCCACACTGACGCCCGAGGTTGTTGAAACGGACAATTTCTACGATACTCATATCAATCAATACTTCATTGGTACAATGGATTCAATGGATGGAAGAAAAACATACACTTTTCCACAAGTTGTGGAAGAACTGTCCCAGTTTAAGATGCTGAACCCCAGTGCATTTGCAACGCGGAATAAAAGAAGCTGCATCAGCTTTTCAATTGGACTCTTGGAATCCCAATTGGATCACTGGAAAACCCCAGCTTTGGGCTCACCCTGTGGGTTGCTGTATTCATCACCGTCGGAAATTTATACCAACATTAAGGCGCCATTTTTATACGTCAATCCCTATCATGATTTGAACGTGTATTTGAAGAAACGGTTCAATAGAGAAAGTCTCATACAGATGTCGAAGTCAATGGCGGAATACAGACCCAGTTTTATTGCCAGCATGGTCCGGTTGAAAGAAGACGATTTGGTCTTTGCAGAACAATGCTTCCAGCGGACGTTGTTGGAATGCGATGAATACATCGGTATCTCTGGAACACCAACAATAGTTTGGCGTCGGTCTGCACAAATAGCATACGTAAGTGAGGAATTCACGGTATTGACAGGTTGGTCGAAATCTCAATTGCTGGATAAGAGCACGTTCTTAGTCGAGATCATGGACGATCAATCCTGTGTGGAATACTTCAAACTCTTCTCGAAATTAGCTTACGGGGACCTAAAAGGTGCCACAATGACAGAATGTACATTATTAACACCCCAGAGTAAGGGGATTCGAACAACATCGACATGGACGTTGAAAAGAGACGTGTTCGGGATCCCAATGATGATCATTGGCAACTTCTTGCCAATCCTCACTTAGGTTTGCATTATATTGCATAGATTTAGATTTAGTATAGGTTCGTTTGTATTAAAAGGGTTATAAAGAGGGAATAAACTCATTGAGCAAGAATTGACTTGACAAAATCTGCGTAATCCACCTGGTCGTCCTTCACTTGGACGTTTTTCAACAGCTCACTGACTTCAGCCTCAGTCAATGGCTCACCGATAGTCGTCAAAATGTACTTCAATTCCCCTAATGAGATGAACCCGGTCATATCTTTGTCAAAGATTTGGAAGGCTTTGATGTAATCCTCAGGCTTGCCAACCTCTTGCTTCGTCTCTTTGGCCAAGGATTGGAAAGTCGAGAAGTCTATCTCCTTTGGATACTTTTCTTGGAGTTGGGCAATATCAGCTTGAGTGGGGTTGTGGCCCACGGCTCTAAGAAGATCGCCCAAGTCAGAGGATGGGACCGATCCCTTGGCTGCGCGATCAAAGAGTGAAAAGACGTCCTTCAAGTTGGTCTCGGTGGTCATTGTTGTTGTTGATCTGGAGAAAACACGTAAGTTGTGAGTGAGGGCAGAAAATTTTGATCACAAAAATGCAGTTTCATATTGAAAAGCTGAAATTATTGAGGGAGTTATTGGGGTTATTGAAGTGGGAGTAGTACTGCTAAAAATCTTAAAACTATATGAAGATATTGGTCCTTTCAAAATCAAATTATTCTTCTTGAAATACAATGCTCAGCACGTTAATGATGAAAATAGAGCCCCAATTGGCCTCAAAATTTACCTATAGAATAGGAACCCTTTGCTTATCTATTACTCAATATTTCTGGTAAAAGATGCGCCTGAAGGTTTATCTATTACCCATTGATTTGCTCTACACAAAAATTTTAAAAAATTTCACCTCTTCACTCAGCTTTCTTATTGAAAAGATGTCTGAACCGGCATGGAAGAAGCTTGGATTATCACTTAAACGACAAAATGAAGACGTGGGGAAGCCTCTTATTGAAGAACCGGAAAAAAAGAAACCTAAAAGAGATAAGAAGGATAAAAAAAGTAAATCAGTTCGTAAGATGGAATCTATAGAAACTCACTGGAAGTACTGTTCAACGTTTGTGAATCAAAAAGACGAATGGAAATTCTCAAAGAAGCATCAAAATTGGTTATTAAAACATGTGAATCTGATCCCGGAAGATCAAGAAGAGGTTGTCTTTAAATATTTGGAAACTGTTCAGGGTGGATCCAAAGAAAGGTTGATCAACGAAACAAAATCGGCTGTGGAACAATGGAATGAGGAGAACAAAGATAACGAGAAGAAGCTGGAGGAAGAAGAAAAGAAAAATGAAAGAGATCAAATAGAAAAAGCAGAAGAGAACCACGGCGAGGAGAAAGGACAATCAAACACTGCTGAGAAGTCTAAAAAGAAGAAGATTGTTTTTAAACCCACCATCGATGCTAATCATGCAATGAGAGCGCGTAACCTGTACAAGGTTTTAACAGGTGTGAAGTTACCGCTTTGGGGAGTGGATGAAACCCAAATTATAGAGGAAGATGTTGAAGTTGAAAACTTTGTAGAATAGAAAGCAATTCATAGACATTTAATCATTTTGAACAGGTACCGCAACAACCTTCCCGATCTTTCTTGGTAATGACACCTCTATGATGCCCATGATGATCAGAAAGTGGAGGGAGTTTTTACAAAGCCGTCTATTGTTACACTTTTATTTGGCATTCTCATGTTTTCAAAATGGCAGTTTCATGGTGTTGATTTTCATAGATTTTCTAGCATTGGGAGGACCGCATCATCGTATAAGAGAAAGTCTTTTGTTGTTTCAATTGAATTTCTCTTATTTATAAGGATGAATTATTAAACCATTTAAAGCTCAAATTGCAGTCAATTCTAGACCTGATATAAACAATTAAAAGCCATACCGCCAGGGTCTTGTCTATCTTTAATCTTGTTGTTATCTTTTATTCATTTTAGAACTTTCTAAGACCAATAAAAATAGACGTACAATTGGCCCTTGGCTATGCGAGCATACTCATAAAACGCATTGTCAAATATCAGTATAACTGGCTAGAACGACAGTGATGGTTTGAACATTTGATTCACGAAGTAAGTTCAAGTAAAATTTTGAAAAAAGGAATAAAGCCATGGTCAAAGGACATGGAAAGCTCTGTATCTCTGTTTATAGCTTTAAAAATATCATATGAATTATCACGGAAAGATTTCTGCTCCGAAATTCTATCTCATCTAAAAGTTTCTGTTCATCTTCATCACAGCTGAAATTAAAACTAGCCACATTGACACCATTTGCAAACAAAAAGGTGTAATTGTTTTCTTAATAAAAATAGTAGAAGTATGATACACTTATCTTGGAGAACTCAGGTTTGAAATATATTCGGACAACGATTAGCATAATTCAATTGGTCCACTGATATCAATAGCTCCTTTCATGCGTAGCAGGTATCGCTTATTGGGGAAATGGTAATTTTCAGTCAATTCATGTGAAAGTAATCGAGTATGACCAGGAGGGGTATGGCAATTCCATGAATGGATATCGTGAGCATATAATTCATACGAACGTTCGTTAAAGGAGAGTTTTCAGATTGTCCAAACTGCAAGGAAATACAGGCATATATGCCTTTAAAACACAACTCAAGTAATATTATTGTCCTCACCCTTGTAAGCAGCAATAGTCAGTATTTATACTTGCTGAGACTATAAAACTGCACATAAAAAATTTTAAAGAAAGGTCCTGCCCGGATTCGAACTGGGGTTGTCGGAATCAGAATCCAAAGTGATCACCACTACACTACAGGACCTTTAACGGTGCAAATAAATTGCTTTGATGTTCTTACAATGAAGATAATGTGTGCATTTTTTTAGAACAATCCTCAAGAGATGTCTTTTCAAATCCTATTTTAAAAGCCCTAAAATAAGCCTTTAATTAGATCCTGTAAAATCCTATCCAAATTCGTTACTTAATATATATAATATTTATACACTGCAAGGAGAACTTGTCTCCTTTATAGTGAAATCTTGATTATAAAGTGGAGCGGATTCCTTGGAAATACATGATCTGATATTATTACAATATCAGCTCATTTGTATGGAGATGAGTGATCCTTTACTCATACATCGTACCATGTATCATACCATCTTGTTGTACGGGGTCAACGAGGAATCCACCCCCGTTCACAGATCCAATAAAGATATTAATTATTTATTCAATCACTCATATTAAGGAAAAAAGATTGGAATAAAGATCCCTCATATTGATCAATCTTGATTATTTTTCTTGCAAGGAGCCTGAGATCTACGAACGGTAGAGCCTTACCAAATTTGCAAACTAACCAGCAACGATAAGGGAATTATGTCAAATATATTTCCTAGCCCCAATTTTCCAATATGGGATTCGGTTGTATTTTCATTTATATTCAATGCAGCCAATTAGGAATCCTAAATTAAATGAAATTCAATATTTCAAATCTTTTTCAAAAATTTGGCACCACTTGAGGGGGATAAATGTGACACATCGAGTAACCCACAAACTAATACTTATTTATAGAACATTTCCTAAATATTATTTTCCAAATGCCCCAGAAAGATTGTTGTACATGTTGTTCAATTTAATCTTTTAAGCCTGTTGGAATATAATGAACTCCCTTTGATTGTTAGCGAATAACATGCTTCTAGTTATCCAGACACCCTTGTTTGCCTCAATTATAGCAGCAATAATTATGACCAATTTGAGTTCTTACTATCAGGACATGTGATTTAAATCTCATTACATCATCAAACTCCGTTCCAAATATGCTGGGATTACTTCTATCCGCAGATAGCACCAAATCCCCAATGCCATACTATAAAAAAATCTTGATAATGAGTTGAAGAAATCAATGAGATCACCTCACTACTCACACGAGTAATTTGAATAATGATAGAACGCACGGTTAATTTGAATTGTTATACTAAATCCCCTCACAGAATTGAATTATATTTAGTTTTTGAATACTATTCAGAAAGCATCAATTGATGTTGTTGTTCATACGTTGCATCTATTATTTTGAATGCCGTATGCCGGACAAAAGTTGATGATTATGCACCATATTAGTCATTGATCAGGCAAAAAGTCTTATTAGTACTTAAAAACCGGAAAAGATTTTAACCACATTCTACTACTAGTTATAATACTGGAAAATTATCGGTGTCCACCTTAAATATTTTTATCGGTATATTTTATGTTTTGCTGAGCACATGAGCTCATCGGAGTGCCAACTCCTATCAAATAAAACATTTGAGAATGAAAAGTGACATCTGTGATTGTATTTTCAACCAAAAAAAAGGTAAATAGTACAATGAGTTATAATTTAGTCTTTTTTGGTTTTTAGAATAGCTTTTTACCTTGATTCTAAAACTCATCTTTGCAATATTTTATGATTTTTTAAGCCAGCTGTATTGCCGTTGGCTGAGCATTTGTCGTTTCTTTTTCCAATATTTTTTTTGGTCCTACATTTTTTATGCTCTGACCTTGAACCCCTCACCGGTTTATTCCGAATCACATTCCATAATGACGTCGATCTACAAGCTGTTCAGCAGTAAGAAGGTGGACTCATCAAAATTGAAGAATAAACCACCTTCTAAATTGGGTCCTCAGAGTGCGACTCCAGTGAAGAGTAAGCAAAGTTTACTTGATAGATACCATTTGCCAGAATGTAACATACCACAATTGAATGCCCCATTAAAGGTAACTATAAATGTGGAAACACCACCAATCCTAATGTATGGTACAAGCAGCGAATCATCGGGTGCATTCTTCTCCGGGAACATCATTGTAGATGTGTTGAAAACGTGTGAAATAGAAAAAGTAGAAATGAATATGATCCAAGTGACCCAATACAGTAGCCCATTTGCAACTCAATCACTGCTCAATTGTTTAGAGTGTCAAAAGAAGATAGTTGAAGTTGGCCACTGGGAATTATTACCTAACCCGGTGAAACTTGACCGAGGCAAATCTTATTCTTATCCTATTTCCCAAATATTATCAGGGGACCTACCACCATCAACTCACTTGTCGAATGGATCGTTTATCAAATACGAATTGGTTTGTTTGGTGAAATATTCCGGTGGTAAATACATCAACTTATCAATGCCGTTGATAGTTCGTCGATCTATTTTGAGGTCCCATGATAAGAACTCACTGAGAGTCTTCCCACCCACGGACGTTACGGCAAATGCAGTCATTCCCAACGTTGTATACCCTCGTTCTCTTTTTCCTGTTGAAATCAGAATGGATAACATAGTCGGTAAAGATAGACGGTGGAGAATGAGGAAATTGAGTTGGAGATTGGAGGAATCGGTTATTGTTAAGCTTAATCATTGTGGGGGTCATAATGAGAAGTTTAGGCTTTCTCAAAAGGAAATGAAGAAGTTACAGAGGAATAGGAAAACTCATAAAACCTCCGGTGGTCTGAATCATAACTCTTTGAACTTTTTCTTTGAAGTTCCAGATAAAGTTGTCAAGTCGAGACAAATGGCGGAATCCGCGAGAGTGGCAGCACAAGCAGAGAGGGATCGACTTCAGAATGGATTTGATCCAATGATCGAGGAACCGGAAAATATCACCGTGGTGCAAACCAATGAAATGGGACCATTTGGGTCGAGTCTGTCAATCCAGCACCAGAATATACAGACAACACCAACACCGCCATCAAGCTCTATTTCTAACACTTTGAGCAATCAAAGGAGTAATATGGGTGGTCATCACGCGCTGGCAAATCCCGATGAAATTGTCATGGAGGATGCTGAACCGGAATTGTACGTGGAGGAGATTCGTGCTTTGGCTGCTGGGGAGCTGAAATCAGGGTGGAAGTCCGATTTTAGTGGTAATGGTAGAATTGAGATGAACGTCGAGGTTCCACTAAATGATCTTATTTCGTGTGGTTTCAATAATGCGACAACTGCACTGTCTTCCATTACCTCGCATAACTGCAACTCTCCTCTATTTGATAGAAGAATTTACGAGGCCAACAACAACGAATCCAACTGCTCTGTGGATTTAGACGATCCCAAGTTGGGTATAACGGTCTCCCACACCCTCATCTTGGAGGCTGTGGTTGGGGAGGAGTTGTTAACGGGCATTCCGGCATCTTCTAGAGGGGAGGTGACGAACCATCCCTTGCTTCCCCAGAAATCTAACTCTACAGCACCTGGAGGCGCCAGAACGGCATCCACATCTCCTCCAAATGGGGGTGCTGCTAGAAGCTCGCCAATGTCTCCATCTGGAGGCAGTTCGCTGGGTTTGACTGCGAGCGACTTTCCCGATGTTCAGGTGGGACCTCAACGTGTTACAGGTAACAAAAACAATCCAATGAACCAGGTGATTGGCCAACCCACCGGTGTTGCAAGAGTTCTACGGATGCAGTTCAAGGTGTGCGTGACGGAAAGATCTGGATTGGGCGTCAGTTGGGATTTAGAGGTGCCTCCAACCTATACCAGTGTGGCCGAAGAACCACAACCTCCATGCTACAGCGATTTGTAAATTTATAAAAAATGTAATAAAGAAACCCTTGTCTTGATGAGCAAATGAGCATCCACTTCGCCGCTATAAAAGCCTCAATCGTGAAAATTTTTAACCTTTTTGTATTAAATCTTCCTTTCTTCGAATCAAAATGAGACAGAACGGGAGGAAATTGCCACGATGACCTGACTTCCTCATAGCAGCGTACATTGCCATATTCTTTTAATATCAGTACTCCCAGATAAAAGTGTCACTGTCTGGCCTAACCCCCAAGGAAGTTTATTGACTGACTAGATGGTCTTTGAATGTCGAGATGGGGTAACATAAGTAGCTGTAGTTTTTCCAATGTCGTTCTCGGCTATTGGTATCCATTGAGAGGGTATTCCTTGCAAATTGATCTGATGAGTTCTTATTCTCTTGAATTGTAAAACCACTACCACCAGGACAATTATCGCAATGAAAACTAGAATCACAATTGTGTTGGAAGCTAGGTAAGAGTTGTTGGTCTTGGATTGGACAATGATATCAATGGGGAGAACAGAGAAGAATGCTAGCATCACCAGCACACCAAGTATACCCAATAAACTGAGTAGATGTCCCAGTGCCTTCTCCATTTGGAAGAAATTGTTAAAAAAATAAGTCAAGTCAAGGGGGGGGGATTGTGAATTGATGGAAAAAAATAAGAATCGATAATTGAAGTACCACAAGTTACACAGTCACACAAACCCTCTACTTTGCGCGTGTACCCCACCTTGGAGAGTAAATTTAACTCTGTAATTGAATTAAAAGTAAAAAAGAATTGAGATGAAAATGAAAAATCATCACATGGAACACAGTGACTCTTTTCTCATCCAATGTCAAACTTTGAGGACGAGAACAGGGTTGATGAGTACCAACCAACACCTAAGAAGGAACCATGGTATAAGAAGTTATCGGATGTTCCAGTGAATACTAGACCGGCGTCACCATACACACTCACGGCACCAATCGAAATGGACGGTCTTTCATGGCCTTCCAAAGGAGCCCGTGAACGGTTGGAATCCACGGAAGAGGAGAAGACCGCGCGTGAAAAGAGAATCGCGAGGGCAGTGAAGACAATCCTAACAGAACTTGGTGAAGACGTGGACAGAGAGGGTCTACTGGAAACACCCGAACGTTATGCTAGGGCAATGCTCTTCTTTACCAAGGGTTACGAGGACAACATTAAGGATGTGATCAAGAGAGCAGTGTTTGAAGAGGATCATGATGAAATGGTGATCGTTAAAGACATTGAAATTTATTCCCTATGTGAACACCACTTGGTTCCATTCTTCGGTAAGTGCCATATCGCTTACATACCAAACAAGAAGGTGTTGGGATTGAGTAAATTGGCTCGTCTAGCTGAAATGTACGCAAGAAGATTTCAAGTTCAGGAAAGATTGACAAAACAAATTGCCACAGCTTTGAGTGAAATCCTCCAACCAAGAGGTGTGGCGGTTGTTATGGAATGCACCCATATGTGTATGGTCTCTAGAGGTGTCCAAAAAACGGGCGCAGAAACTTTAACAAGCTGTATGTTGGGTTGTTTCAGATCCCAACAAAAGACCAGAGAGGAGTTTCTCACATTACTGGGTAAACGTTAACTTACCTTGATTAAATTTTTATAAAGACATTAATTCTTCTTACTCTTGTTTTTCTTGGATGGACCGTTCATGTTACCGATTGTGATGTTAACCTTTGGTGGTACGGTGAAACCGAAAGATCTCCCCACTTTGACCAAATCCAACTTGTCCACCTTGTAAACCGTCTTCAAGTGATGAGAAGCGTATGCCTGCAAGTAGGATCTATACCCATCCTTGGCAGATTGATGTAACCAGTAATTGTTCTTGATCAATTGCTCTAATTGTGTTTGAACGTTGGCAATCTTATTCTCAGGGAATTCAAATTCGTTCAATGGAACCTTTGCCGCCTTCAAATACCTCAAAAAGCCCAATTCCTGGGGAATTAAGAACATCAACGACTTACCCTTACCTGCACTACCTCTAGCAGTTCTACCCACACGATGGATATAATCCCTTGGATCATCAGGTGGATCAAATTGGATGATCCAATCAACTTCAGGGATATCCAAACCTCTGGCAGCAACATCGGTACAGAGCAAAATCCCCTGCTTGGCATTGCAGAATTCAAAGAAGGTATTTGTTCTCTTTTGTTGTTTTTGCTTACCGTGCAAATCCAAGACGGGTATATCAATGTAGTTCAATAATTCCGAGTAGTACTTCACACAGTTACATGATGAGAGGAAGACAATGATCTTATTCTTCTTCTTCAAATTTCTCTTCAAAAAGGAGAATAGAAGAAGGAATCTTTTATCTGAATCACAAACAACGTAACCTTGTTCAAGACCTTCTGCTGTTGATGTATCTCTATCTTCATGAACGTTGATGTAAACTGGTCTTTTCTTCAATGAAGCTCTAGCCAAGTCTTCAACCTTTGTGGTTTGGGTTGCAGAAAACAACATGGTTTGTCTATCTTCATTTGGTAAAATCTTGACAATTTGTCTCATTTCATCTTCGAAACCAATTTCTAAGATTCTATCAGCTTCATCCATGATTAAAGTCTTCAAATTCTTGAACACAAAACCGGGTGTATTCTGCAAATGATCCAACAATCTACCTGGTGTGGCAATCAACAAGTTGACACCTTTTGTCAATTTTTCAGCCTCTTGTCTTCTGTTAGCACCACCAATCACAATACCCAAAGTTTGGGAATGATTTTCCATCAATTCTCTGGCAACACCAAAAATTTGGAGCGCCAATTCTCTCGTTGGGGTGATCACAATTGCACCTGTACCATTTCTTGGTTTAAACTTTAATGAGTAGAGTAATTCAATTGCAGGAATCAAGAATGCGAGTGTCTTCCCGGACCCGGTTTTAGCTGCACCTAAAACGTCCTTACCGGCTAATAATGGAGGGATGGTACGTGCTTGAACCTCCGTCATTTTAGTGAAACCCATTGATTCGATTGATTTGAGAGTTGGACCTGAAAGGTTCAAGTCTGTGAAGACGGTAGCAGTTGGAGCCTCAGCTTCGGTTGATTCCTTTGATTCTTCTGCTTCTGCTTCTGCTGTTGCTTCTTCTTCCTCATCATCCTCTGCATCCTCATCCTCTTCTTCCGATTGTTCTTTTTCTTCAGCTTCATCATCAACCTTTGGTTCATCTTCTTTCTCTAGTAGATCTTCAACATCTTTATATTCATTGTCTAATTTTTCAACTTCTTCATTACTCGAAGATTCTATTGGCTCTTCAACTTTTTGAACCTTTTGCTTCTTGATTCTTTTAGAATCCTTTGAAGAATGGCTTCTTTTACCCTTGCTGGTGGCCATATTGGATAGCTAAAACAGATGAAAAAAAATGTATAAAAAAAAATTTTGAAGATGAAAAATTCTGAATCTTGCACTGCCTTGAAATGTCATCTTATATTGTAGTGATCAATTGTGCGAATAATGCAGCAATTTCTTGAATGCGGTAGAGACTAATAAACAAATAATTAGTAGTGACATTTATATATAGATAGGGGGCTCAATTATAGGCAATGGGCGTTGATATTACCTGTAATCGTAGATGGTTGGATACTCCGTCTTGTGATTTTATGGTTAAAATGCGTGTAAAATTGTTGGCATAATAAATTAATTAACGATTTATGAATTATGAATTCAATTCAATAATGGTATTGCTATGTCAATTGTCGAAAACGTCGAAAACCAAGCATTAAATACCATCTAGCAATGCCAAGTTAAAGGTTCCTAATAAATGATCCAACAATCAGAAAGTTTTGATTTTTGAAGAACTTAAATTACTTCACCTAAGATTGTCTACCGACACTTACATTACCACACATTATTTGTGTTGGAGTATATATTTCAAAATTGCTCAGTAAAGACAAAAGCGATTAGTGGTTAAAAAGTGAAGATTCATAGTGAACATCCATCTACCTCCATTCAGCCATCTTTGCAATTTATGTCACCTCTTTAGAAAGCCTTCAAATTTCCATCTTTTGATCACCCTTCAAAGATCATCTATCATTGAAATATAGTGACCAAAACTACAATAATTTGCCCCACTTTAAACCTACCTCAAACACGATCAACTCCGGTGGAGTTAACAGGTAGAAAACACCATCCGTCAGCGCTAATTCCGATCCACCATTCACTTGGAATTAACAGGTTGCCGGACATAACTCCGGATATAAAATGGCAGAAAGTTCCTTTTTCCCACTCGCTTTATAATCATTCTTATATCATCAAACAACGATGACATTTCTCACCAAGACAGCAAGCGGCATTCCACAATTAGGGTTTGGCCTAGGTACGAAATATTTTAAAGGTCTTTCCAAGTCACCTGTTAACGAAGAATTGGTGAAAATCGGTCTACAAGCCTTGAATGAGGGGTTCATTCACATTGATTCGGCTGAAATTTACGGTAACGACGTTGAATTGTCGGAGATCTTGGCCAAGACAAGTGTCCCAAGAGAAGACCTGTTCATAACCGAAAAGTACTTTTCTGGAGACGGTTCTTACACAGTCCATTCCTTATCAAGTGATCCATATGACAGATTGGTTACATTTTTGAAGGAGCAGAAACTCGAGTACGTGGATTTGTATCTACTCCATGCTCCTTTCATCAAGAAGGAGTCCCACGGCTTTGATTTGAAGGATGCATGGAAATTCATGCAGAAATGTAAAGACCTCGGTCTTGCCAAGATTATTGGGGTGTCCAATTTCGAAGTCAAGGATTTGGAGGAAATCTGGGATACCACCTCGACCAACCCTGAGGTCAACCAGATTGAATTCAATCCCTTCCTTCAGAACCAGACTCCTGGCATTTATGAATGGTGCAAGACCCACAACGTCCAATTGGAGGCCTATTCACCATTGGCGCCTTTGTACAGGGGAGATCTCACCCAGGGTGCTGGCTTGGAATTCAAGCAATTGCTGGACACGTTGGCTTCCAAGTATTCCAAATCCTTCAACCAGATTCTATTGAGATGGGCCATTCAAATGGGGGTTGTTCCAATCTCAACCACATCAAACCCACAAAGATTCACAGAATTGGAGGGTGTCTTTGGCTGGGAATTGGATTCTGAAGATGTGGAAAAGATCTCCCAGGTGGGCGATAAGTCTCACTTGAGACTCTACTGGACAAAGGAGTACAGTAAATATACCTAGCTCATTTAACTTAATCCATTTTATTTATCATCAAGCAAATCAACAATCCACAATCCACAATCCACCACGGAATAATATTACCCGAGACCCGAGACCCGATTACGCGAACAAGTCCGAAGCTTCTGAAAGCCCCATTGTCACGTGCTTTTTGTGAGGGGCCAAAAATAATGACATTTCTCCGGGGGTGTCTTCGCCGGAGGACTTTTGGACCCATTGCGTGTCGTCAACAAGCCCGCAGCTCCTGTATATTTGCCTATCATCCAGAACAGCTCATCCGCTATCCATAGCCGTTTGTTTCATTTCAAAAGCTCATTTCAAGCGCTCAATAAATCGCCCGGATCCCTATCAAACGACAATTATATGGTGACCTCAAATTCGAGTGGCGAGGTCCGAGACTTTTTGAGAATATATAAGGGCCACACTCCCCCCGCCGATGAAAAACTAGGATTGACTTATTTATCATCAATTAACACACACACACAAGCAAAAATGGCCATCAACGTCGGTATTAACGGTTTCGGTAGAATCGGTAGACTCGTTTTGAGAGTTGCTTTGGAAAGATCTGACATCAATGTCGTTGCCATCAACGATCCATTCATTGGTACCGAATACGCTGCTTACATGTTCAAGTACGACTCCACTCACGGTAAGTACAAGGGTACTGTGACCAGTGAAGGTGACTACTTGATTATCAACGGTCAAAAGATCCAAGTTCACCAAGAAAGAGACCCAGAACAAATCCCATGGGGTAAGTCTGGTGTCGACTACGTCATCGACTCCACCGGTGTTTTCACCACCCTTGCAGGTGCTTCCAAGCACATCAACGCTGGTGCCAAGAAGGTCATTATCACTGCACCATCTGCTGACGCTCCTATGTTCGTCATGGGTGTCAACAACGAAAAGTACACGGCTGACTTGAACATTGTGTCCAATGCCTCATGTACCACCAACTGTTTGGCACCATTGGCCAAGGTCATCAACGACAACTTTGGTATTGACGCTGGTTTGATGACCACTGTTCACTCCATCACTGCCACCCAAAAGACCGTCGATGGTCCATCCCACAAGGACTGGAGAGGTGGTAGAACCGCTTCTGGTAACATCATTCCATCATCCACCGGTGCTGCCAAGGCTGTCGGTAAGGTTTTGCCAGTTTTGGCTGGTAAGTTGACCGGTATGTCTTTCAGAGTCCCAACTGTGGATGTTTCCGTTGTTGACTTGACAGTTAACTTGTCCAAGCCAACCACTTACGAGGAAATTTGTGCCACCGTCAAGAAGGCATCTGAATCCGGTCCATTGGCTGGTATTCTTGGTTACACTGAAGATCAAGTTGTCTCTCAAGATTTCCTTTCTGACTCCAGATCTTCTATCTTCGATGCCAAGGCTGGTATCCAATTGACCCCAACCTTCGTCAAGTTGGTCTCCTGGTACGATAACGAGTACGGGTACTCTACCAGAGTTGTTGACTTGTTGCAATACGTTGCCAAGGCCTCTGCTTGATTTTTATTACTCCTTTTATTTAGTATTTAACATACCCCGAGATGCATTGAACAGGTTACCTGTAAAAAGCTTACACTGAATAATTATAGTCATTTTGATGCTTTTACTAATCGAAGATTATTGTTATTGGGATGAAATTGGTCACTGAAGCTCATGATTTCTTGAGCGACCTTAGCGGAATTATCGGAAAGATGATCGGTTGAATCCAGTTACATTAGAATATTTACTGAAGCCACCGGGAAATGGGGGTAAGAAGCATCTACCAGTTGTCGCACATAGAGCAACCATATTTTACCCAGCTGTTAGAGAAGTGGAAGTAATATTCCACACCTTATTATGTCTAACTTTGTAGAGTTTGCAAATAGAACTGAAAGGTTACAAGGTTGGCAAACAGTTGTGTAGAAACTGGTAATGTGCGATATTTTGCACAACAGTAATGATACCTAAATGATAGGCATTGAACTGTTGGTAAATGAGACCATCGCAAAATTTGGATTCGACATGAGCACACCTATCATATGGTCGTGCCAGAACCGTTATGAGATCTGATTCGGCGCCCTGTTGGTTCACCCTCTACCAATCAATACAAATGAACAACTTCAAAATTTAATAGGAAGCATGTGTATTTATGTCTCTTCTCATCTCACATTAGGTATGAATTCACAGAATTCAATGTAGCCCTTTGTGGATTCACTTTGGGATTTATGCCAATCAACTTGATTAAGTCTTGTCTAATTGTGACTTTGTTCACATTTTTACCTGGTTCTCGAGCCAGGCAACATAGGACCACCCCTGGAGAAAGATCAATGCCATTTCCACACAAAACCAACGTTTTACCGCCTTTCTTGATTGCATCCATTATACCTGGCAGTTCTGTACGTAATTGCTTACCCGACTTTTTGGACCCCGATTCCAGAGAAAAGATCGTTATGCCCCTCTCCAAACTGGTGGTTGTAGAACTTTCCAATACAATAATATTACTGAACCCACCAAGAGACTCAATATGACTATTAGGAGGAATTGAACCAAAACTCAAATCCGATCTGACCTCCCATTGGTCCCATTTACTGGAACTAGGTTTTGAATCAGTGACTATCTTTCCGATCATCTCCTCCAAATCTTGGTTGCTTAGCTTGATTACTTCCTCCTTGCAAAGGAGTTTTTGATGAGACCAAAACAAGTCCGGTGTCAATCCATTGGACCATAATTCATGGTCATCACCGGCTCCCTGAACATAAGAAAAGCCACAGGATTTATCCTCACCATCTTTAAACATATCACTAACCGTTAATAGGACCAAAGGAGTATAATCATGATCCAGTCTCATTTGGTGTTCAATCGTATCCAAGTTACTCCCTGGATGAACAAAGTATGGTTTAAGTTTTTTGGTCATGCCATTAAATTCTAAAATGGCTTTATTAATAGTTTGCTTCAAATATGGCTTTAATGCATCCATCATGTCGGGTATCTTGTCCAATATCATTTCTCTTTCCAAATTGGAAACACATTGTGTATCAATAAATAGCTCTTTTTCAAAAGTACTCGTTGCAAAAATGTTGTTCAATATACAACACCAAATAGGGATTGTCTTGGAGAGCGAATCGGGTGATAACTTTCCTCTTCTG
Source organism: Saturnispora sekii (assembly GCA_030563565.1). Classification (NCBI taxonomy): domain Eukaryota; kingdom Fungi; phylum Ascomycota; class Pichiomycetes; order Pichiales; family Pichiaceae; genus Saturnispora; species Saturnispora sekii. Next base: position 30,304 of record JAJMJM010000052.1, read on the forward strand.
GTGGAATCAACTATTATACATTTGCTTGACTTCAAGAGATGGAAATTCAACCTCCTTATGGAAAATCCCCAGTTATTGGTATGGCCGTCGGTGGATTTGAAGTAGACGCTTGATTCGTACTCTTGTGGAGGCACGTACCATAATCCACAGCGTTCGTTTGGATAATTGTCAAAATCGTTGAATTTCAACCTCACTTTCGTATAAAAGAGGTTATCTCTGTGAATGGAGAGTAACCTATTCTTTATACTTAAATTCTCAAAACGGATTGTCTTGTCCAGTAATGACAAATCCTTCAACAGCTCCGGATCCATGACAGAAACGGATTGATCTAAAAATTTTTGTTACCTTCTTGTTGTAATGATCCGATACGTTAAGGGTGACATCTTTTCCGCCTTATCTCTTGCAAATAAACCTTTATTGGCACACTCTTGTAACTGTCTGGGTGTTTGGGGTGGCGGAATTGCTTATCAATTTAGAATAAGATACCCAAATGCTTACAAAGTGTACAAGACTCATTGTGCTAACGCAAAATCACCGCTAGATTTGCTGGGCACCACGTTGGTGATTCCCGAAGTGGACTGTAATATTGTTTGTTTATTTACAAGTGTAGATGGTGGGGGAGATATTGTTGATAATACAAAATTGGCATTAACGGATTTCAAGGCACAGATGAGGAATCCGGATGAAACAGTATTGATGCCCAAGATCAACTCGGGTATTTTTGGAGTTCCTTGGGAGCAAACAGAGGCGATTCTTGAGAGAATTAAATTAAATATCGTAGTATATGAATTTTAAGGGATAGAAGGTCCAATCCACCACCGGTGGCGGATAGAAACCTTTATTAAATATCAAACATAATTGTCTAAGTAGCTACCTGTAGCCGTGAATGAAAAGTCTTTGAATGCGTTGAAATCTTCATCTTCTTCCCCCAGTGGTATATCGATACCACCCATACTTAACTTCATCCCAGTGAACTCCCTATCAAAACACTCTGCATTTTCCAGGATTCCAATTTCAGGCTTGATGGGAGGTTCGATCTTTCTATCCTCAATATCTTTAAATTTATAGTATTTAAAGAATCCCATCTTCTGAAAGTCGTCCCAATTTGCATCTATATCCATTCTTTTGATGACATTTTTTTCTAGAAGTTTGTTCATCAACTGTTTACTCTCAGGCATCACATGGAATGGATATTTTGGTTTGTCTTTATTTACCTTCTTTATAATGGCCACATGTGAATTACCGGTAAATGGAGGGTCCCCAGTTAATAAATCAAACATGACACATCCCAAAGACCACCAATCCGCTTTAAATCCATAATCTTTACCATTGAGAACCTCTGGCGCACAATATTCGGGTGTGCCGATAATAGAATTGCACCAATCACCTCCCTCATCGGGATCTTCTGTCGATTGCTTTGCAAGACCAAAGTCTGTCAAGACTAAATACCCATCCCTATCCAGCATGCAATTTTCCGGCTTCAAATCCCTGTATATGATCCCGCATGAATGCAAATATCTTAATGCCATAGCCATTTGGGCCAAATAAAAAGATGTCTTCTTCTCATTGAGAAACCTCTCCTTTGCCAGATATTGGAATAGTTCGCCACCGGGAATGAATTCCATAAGTAGATATAGCTTCGTATCATCATGCAAGGCGTAGAACAATTTGACTATGTTAGGATGTTGTGTGATTTTAGAAAGAATCGTTCTTTCCGAAATAGTTCTTTCGATGGACTTGTCATTGACAATCACGCTGGCCTTCTTCAACTCTTTTTGGGCAAATAACTTTCCATCTTTACCCTTCACAAGTAAGACCTTACCATATGCTCCCTGGCCTAAAACACACAACGCTTTGAAATCAGAGATGTGGATTTTTCTCTTTGAGTCACTCCTCTTGTATAGCGTATCATCATGATCATTCTGATCGCCATCACTCTCATTCTCCTCGAAAACAGGATCACCTTTAACATCCTTTAGAGTGAATTGAAGTGTGCTTTGTGGTTGACCAATTGACATTCTTCTTAACACGCTTGATCTTCTTCGTTGCTTCAGCCCCAATGTCAACTTACTGACATTGAGGCCTAATTCCGAGTCACTTTCTTCCATAAAGCAGAATGAATTGATCTGGGTTTAAAATCTATAAAAATGTGCTCATTCCGGTTATTGGTCAACTGAAGAACTTTGCATACCTTGCCTTTTCCTCTTTCTTAGCCTCCAAGACAATGAGTTTGACATTTTCCAATTCCTTGGCAAGAATTGTGTCCTTTGGAAGAATCATATGGGCCTTTTCCAGCGTTTCCAAGGCATCATTTGGCTTCTTCAATCCAATTTGAGCCTTTGCCAATCTGTAGAAAACCTTTGACAGTTGAGTTTCGCTTAACCGGACGTCTTCCATTGCAAAGATAAATTGACAATAGTCCTTACATTCTGCAAACTGTTTCAAGTTCAACGTTACAAGAGTGATATTCAAAAAAAGCGTCATCTTCATCATTTGAAATTTATCATGCCATTCTTTGTTGTTATGGTTATCTGGCAATAGTTCGTTACAATACCTAACAGCTTTTTTGTACTTCAGTAGGGACTTTTCCATCTCCCCGGATTTCAAGAGCTGAGTTGCTGCACCTTTGATGACTTCAATAACTTTATATGAGGATTCTGGGGAGTCGAAGCTGACACCTTCCAAGTCTTCATTATCATCCGGCCATTCTTCAAAAATGTCACCATTGATACAGTCTGTACATGCTATATTGTTGGGTAAATCATCACTCTCGTTCCAAATACCAGAGTGTGTGATTTTAACATGTTCTGTAGGTATCCAAGCTTGTGGGTCATTCTGTCTATTTGAAGCCACTGGCAAACGTTCCAAATGTCTCACAATGGATTTCCCATGCTTCACATTACCGAATACGGTGTGGTTACCGTTTAAATGGGGACAAGACTCTAGAGTGATGAAGAATGAAAAAGGGTCCAATTTTGAAACTGCTACCAAAAAAGGAGACTCTATCACATCCAAATTCTCCACTGATGTCACTTCAATTGATTTGTTTGTCAATGCTGCCCCTAGCATGAAGTTTTTAATGATTTTATTAAAATGGACATCATTAAAGAACCCCTCTTGGACCAGTTGGATAATTTTGCCGCAGATTTCCGGTGCCTGTTGATTGTTCAATTGAATGACTATTCGGCCTAAACCTCGGCCATTGGCAGCTACATCCAGGTATATGAAACTCATCAAAGTTTAATACAACTACCTCAATCAGACAGTCGTAAAAAATTTCATTTCTTTCTCAACAACTATTCATTTCAACAAGTATGCTCTCCAGGTCATTCAACAGAGCCTTCAGCACTAGATCTGTATTCAGAGCCGCTGGTCCAACTTTTGGTGAAGCACAGAAGAACCCAAATGTTTTGAACCAAAAGCAGAAGGTGACAAATGACGTCCAAATCTTCAAGTACGTTTTACATGCCAGATTTAACAAGAACAACACATTTTTGACCCTGACTAGAGTGGAGGGTGATAGAAATTACCATAAGTTGCATCCGGAGTTACCTTTCAACGAGAAAGTTCTCTATTACTTGACATTGCCACAAAGAATTTGCATTTCCCAATCAACGGGTTATTTGGGGTTCAGAAAGGCCCAAAGAGGTGAATACGAGGCCAGTTTCCAATTATCATCCTCAATTTTCAAGACCATCAACGAGAAGAAATTTTTGAACAAGTGTGGCAATTTGGAGGTCATTGTCAGAGGGTTCGGTAAGGGTAGAAACGCGTTCTTTGATGCTTTGAAGGGTAAGGAAGGTAATGGTATCAGAGATAGGATTACCAGATTGAGTGATTTGACTCCAATTGCATTTGGTGGTAACAAGGCTCCAGCAAGAAGAAGAATTTAAGTGAGTGTGGATATTCTTATCTGTTTTAAAAACGTGTATATATTTTGAAATGTTGTTAGAGATCAGTGGTGGGGGCTGTTGTGTGGAAGATCGTCAGAAACAGTTGAATTGGACAGCCGGTGTTATACTGTCGGTGTTATACTATCGGTGTTATACCTTCCCCCAGTGGGGAGTGAGCTTCACGTGACCGGGGTTTTTATTCAAGTCACGTGCAACCACCCAGGGTTTTGTTACAACATTTTCTGTCGTGGCACGCACTTTTATTATATGAAGCGAGGGAAAAAGTTTAAAGACTTTTCATCCTATCTTTGTAACACTTCTTCATCAATAATGTCCGCATCCAAGGCTCAATCCGCTAAGAAGGCTGCTCTCAAGGGTGTCAACGCCACCAAGGCTTTGAAGGTCAGAACCTCTGCTTCCTTCAGATTGCCAAAGACTTTGAAGTTGGCTAGATCTCCAAAGTACACCAAGTCTGTTCCTCACTACGCCAGATTGGATGCTTACAAGGTTTTGCAACAACCAATCAACTCCGAAACCGCTATGAAGAAGGTTGAAGACGGTAACACCTTGGTTTTCCAAGTCGACTTGAAGGCCAACAAGTACCAAATCAAGCAAGCCGTCAAGGAATTGTACGACGTTGAAGTCTTGAAGGTCAGAACCTTGATCAGACCAAATGGTACCAAGAAGGCTTACATCAGATTGACTGCTGACCACGATGCTTTGGATGTCGCCAACAGAATCGGTTACATCTAAACAATTTTTTAAATGTGCTATCTTTTGTATAAACCCAAAATTATATACGACACTTTACTAATTTAATCACTATTTGGAATTCTCTCTATGGGGTGATTTAAGTGATATCAGGGGATGGGTTGTTCATAAGGGCCGGTTACTACTAGGTTTAAAGGATCTTAGTCCTATACCAGTTCGTGAGGTAAATGTAAAGCAAATAGTCAGTTTGTGGATAAAAAGAAGGCATTTAAAGAGCCGCAAGTTATTTGTCTGTTCTGGTGGCACCTTCCCCCGTTATACGCCCTATTTGAACACGGTTTGTAAAGAGGGATCCAAACCCTTCGAACTGCTGAGCAGGGTTTTCAAATTTTTCATTTTTTTTTCGCTATAAAAGGAGGTGAATCCCCTCGAAAATTTGGGAAAATCTTGAAACCTTCTTTCTTCGTCGACGTACTTCATAGGATCATTTCTATAGGTCTCGTCTCTCT
>JAJMJM010000053.1:0-35351 GCA_030563565.1 Saturnispora sekii
ATCTCGTAGCCAAACGTTTCCATTTGAAAAGATACCTTGGTACGCCCAAACCCATCTGCTGTCTTTCACCTGGGGTCTATACGAGATTTTGAAAAAAAAAATCTGGTCACCTATCAAAATTCTCCAAAATTTATCTCGACATGTGAAAAATTGGCTGATCTCAACGTAGGGGAGGCATTCTCTCAAACAGAACTTTAGTTCGCCTAAAGAACAAAAATTTCTTATGAACTCCATGGAAATCTCTTTTTGACAAACATTTTTTTGAAATATTGTTAAACTCTGTATTTGTCTTTCAAATCGTTGCAGACAGCTTTTGAATGGGTATTTGAAACAGTCCATTGATTATTCTGCCTGATTATTATTTAACGATTTTCTCAGCGCCCAGCGGCTGAATATTCCTTTTTAACGCTTAAGATGATATAGGATTTTCTTAATCTGCAATGTGTATTGAATGCAGTTAATCTTCAATTCCCTTACAGAACTCTCAAAGGTGACGTTATTTCTCATAAAATTAAGTAAATAAAAGTTTATACAAATGGGACCAAAGTTTTCTCCGAAAATATATGCATACTTCTATTTACATATCAATAGAATCTTTGAACAATAAAACATCATTAATTCTGATCCCATGAACGCCCAATTCTTTATCAAGGTTCAAATCTCTAATATCAGTTTCCAATCCATCGTCGAAATCATCATCATCACTTGCTAATAAAATTAACCCCTTGGATCTGATCATCTTAACCACTTCAGGGGATAACATTAACAATTTTTTCGGTATGGATATACCAAGCAAGTTATTGAAAATTGCATAACTAATGGCCAATTTAATCGAGCGAGAAATCTTGTCTTCGTAATCCAATGAATTTATAAATTCCGTAGACTCCTTATTTATGGAATCGATATTATCAATGGATTGGAACCCACCGATTGGTTGTTGAAACTCTTCACGTTGATTTTGAGCTTGGCTTTGGATTTTGGATTGGATTTGGGCCTTAGGGAATCCATTTGCTGAACATTCAAAAAATTGATCGCCATGTGTAGTAAATTGATTACCATTCAAGTTGTAAAATACAGGATAATTTGGTTGCTTCCAGTTGAAAATTGTACAAACGTTGGAATTATTGGATGATAATAGGAGTGATCTGGAGTGTTGGTTCTTATTGATAGATCTCAAAGTTCTAACATGATCAAACATATCGGTCAAAATAGAATCAGCAAAAGTATTCAAGTCAACACAGGTAAATGGGTTCAGATCATAAGATTCATATTCATAATTGGTTGGATAGAAAATTTCCAAATTCAAATTCACATCCCATGGAATCAATTCTAAAAATGTCTTCAATGGTAGGTAGGTAAATTTCATAATACCTTTTAATGTTTCCTGGGGATTTGTGGAGCTTACACCTTTAATTCCTTCCACAATTTTATCAAATGAACGTTGTCTATAAACTATTGACTTCAATTGATCATAATTGAATAAACAGATGGGCATTTCAACACCGTTCCCAATATCAATTTTATAACTTGGGCAAACAATTGGCGTGCCATCATGCAACATTGAAATATGCGCTCTATAATATTCACCAGTTAATGAAGAACTAGTCACGAATGAAATGGATTTCACCTCTTGAGCTTTCTCATCAGAAGTGGGGCTGGATTTCCAATAAGTGTCGTACATTGATATCTCTAATGGTATACCTGAGTATGGATAAATAATTTCATAATTAAATTTGATCAAGCCAATTGATTTTAAGCGTACGTCCATTAAAGGTAATTCAATATCACCGTTAAGCTTTGAACCAACACCGGGGAAAGCGGTTCGCAAATGAGCTGCTGTCAATGTAGTTTTGGCCAATAATCTCGTACCAAAAGTTGGAAATAATTCAAAAGTAATGTTGAAATTATCATCAATCGATTCAATTTGAAAAGTCACGGACTTAGAGTTATCCAATACTGGTAAAATGATATTCCTTGGAATGAGATCATTGTTGGTACACGTCAATGTAACTCTACCAGGTATTGAAGACAAAAATGTGTTGGGGTTCAAGTGAATGGAATTTCTGTTGGTATAGAAGGACAATTTGAGAGAAATTCTCTTTTCTAGAAAGTTGTGACCATATTTTCTTAATGGTATGATTGGTGGGGGTAAAGATAGTTCTGGAATCATATCAATGTTATCACCATCTAAACTAAAATGATCCATTTGTGAAACCTCGATTGGTTTTAAGTCTACCGATGATAATGGATTAACTGTGGTGGAATTGATATCTATTTTCGAGTTCGCTAAGGCCTTCATCAATACATTAAGAACACCAATATTCCCCTCATAAATGGAATAATATAATGGATCAAAATTATCCTCATCCCTTTTATTGAAATTTGCACCAAAATCAATCAATGTTTTCGTCATTTCAACATCACCCGTAAATACAGCATAAAAAATCGAGGACCATTTGTTTAATTTATCCAATTGATTTAGATCTGCGCCATAATCTAATAACAAAGGTACCAAATGGACGTTACCGGATGATGCAACAATATGTAAAGGTAATAATCCCTCAGCATTACATTGAGATGAACTCGTTAAAACCTTCTTTTCCTTGGCTTCGGCTGGTGTACCAGTTTGATTCAACAATAGCTCCACAATTTTCTGATTACCAATTTTACATGCCACATTCAAGGGTAAGTATTTTGGTTTTTGATCATCTTGCGAAGGGAATGCATTGGCACCAAAAGAGAGTAACATTTGCACACAATCCATCCTATTGTTAATGATAGCTAGTAGAAGGGGTGAAATGGATTCATAATCTTGCTGATCAATGATTTTTTGTAGATCATAATCACTCAATTGGATATATTGAAGAACCATATTTAATAAGTCATCCCTACCATTTTCTGTAATATAATGCAAACAAGTTCTACCTGTGACATCCCAAAATGATGGATCTAGAGTAGACGTTAAACAAATTTCCAAAATTTCATTTCTGCCAACTGGACAACTAGAGACTTCAATAAGACAGTTTCTCTTATTTAAATCATCAACAAAGTTTAAATCAATAAGATCCTGAAAAACTCTGTAGAATTTCAAGAGAGGTGCATCAGGAATCAATTGATTGCCAATGAGTAACATGAAAACCTTTGAAAGAGTGAATTTTTTTGTATCTGGACTTAACATTGAAATCACTTGATTTGACCATTCCTTCAACTTTTCAACCTGTTCTTTTTCTTCCAAGTTTGCATTTTGCAGCGTGATTTCATAAAAATCGGTGTATAGTTGATCAGATTCTTTAAATTCATTGACGATTCTATTTTTATCGTTGTCATCTTTTTGAGGTTCGTATCTAATAAATGAGTTATCGCCATCTCCTATAGCCTCTAATTCCATCAAATTATTTGCTGCCAAATCGGATAGAAGAATGATTTGATTCCTATGGAAGATTGGTTGAACATTAACTGTAGTTGTTAAATATAATTCCTTTGTACTGGATTTTGATCTTTTGTCCCATTTCTTCAAAACTTTTGTAAATCCAGTTTCGTTTAACTCCACGAATTGTTCTAAACGGTCTAAATCTTTCGAGAATTTCTTGAACCCGTCATAAAGGGATATAAATCCAATATTTGACTTATTCAATTTACCTTTTTTCATCAGTTTCGACTTCTTTTCCACCAAGATGTCCAACCTAAACTTCAATTCAAACTCCCTTTCCAAATAGAATTCGTTCACCTTCTCCAATTCACGTTCTAGACGGAAAAAAAACGAACCCTTCTTATCTTGTAGAGGAGTTGATTGGTCTTGTGAAAGGGTATTGATAAGCTTCTTGAGTGCCTTATAGTTGATGAAGTAGCCATAATATTCCGGTAACTCTAGCTGTCGCGTTGCCAAGTATTTCCCAAACTTCATACAGGAAAGGTGTACGTTGAAGAGGGATAAGGCATCATTGTAAGTGGCAATTGATGTCAGCGCGCACACGTGGGGGGGGAAAAAAAATGGGGTGCTTATGTAATCTTGCTCAGCAAATTTTGCCGTGAAATTATGTAATTATTCTAATTTAGAGAGGAGACAAGGTATAAAATAAATATATAAGTCGTTAAGGGAATAAATAAATAAATAAATTGTGTAATAATATTTAAATTGGTATGAAAGAAGGGGAAAATGCGATTTTTCCATGATTCTGGTGGGAATGGACGACTCGGCTTCATTGAGGTTGGAACGGGGTTTTTTTTCTCGCTTCGGCGAACCGGGTATCGCATAAATGAGAATTTTCGTAAAGAAGGAGGCCCCCCCCCGTAAGATTCCGGGGTAACGCATCTTCGGGTGACGGGTAAATAGGCGAGCAGAATTGGTCATCTCATCAACAAATGTCGCAACAGTGGCAGGAAAAGACTGAGGTGGATAAATTACTCATTAATAGAGTTGAAGAAGAAAGTTGGAAAGAAATGATGTCTTAAACTGGATCCGCAACCATCCACTCAAGTTGGTTAAAATGGTGTCATTTTTTTTTCTCTATTTCGTTAAACGTATACAAAATGGGGGTTAAGAAATGAATGATTGAAATTCGGACTCAACCTGTTGGGTATCCAAAAAGATGAACCTGTCATTCTCTTCGCATGCAGCATCAACCAAAGGTATAGTAAAATCTGTTATTGAATCTGATTTTGATAATGGTGGTGTTAAGACGGAATCTGTTAAATCGATGAATTCGTCCTTACTTCTTCTTGATGGGGGTATATTGATTAAGGAAAAACATTCCAAATCGTCCATACTGGTTGCTGTTGAGAACAGCGTAGAAGGAGTTGTTGAAACTGTTGATACCAGTTCATCCGAATCGTTGTCATCATCGTTGTTTCTGTTTCTTTTCTCGTTTTCGTTATTCATGTCATTAATCTTCATATTGGTATTTGTAATTTTGATATTTGTTTGGTCCTCTTCCTCCAACTCTCTATCTAGACGTCTTTTCCGGGACCGCTGTGTGTCTTCGTGGTTGGTCTTCAAAGATGATACCAATCTTATCACTTCCAGTTTCAAGTAGTAGTTTTCCTCGTTAAGTCGCAATATCTCCTGCTTCAATGGATTTGAAACAATCGAGGGGTCAACGGGGACCATCGCCGTCTCACTCGGCATCTTTTCTAATAAAGAAGCTTTTAATAGAGAAAAAAAAACGGTTCATAACTTACTTTAAAAAATGCGCTAGTGCGGGATTTACACCTTCGGCCCGATCTGACTCCCTTTTTGACTTCAACAATGACTTTAAATTCCCCTTCTTCACCCGGGGTTTGGTGACTGACTTAATTGAATTTTCCTTCTTGTTTGGAGCAGCTGCCACTTCGCCTCTCTCTTTTCCTCCGCAATCTAAACACGTCCATTCTACACCAGTATTACGAACCCGGACTTTCAAATTTAGGCCGGGGATCAAAACGTGCTGACAGCTCCAACACCTATCTAAGTCGGTCACACAATGACTAATACTTTTTTCTCCCTTAGACACGGTCACGTCTCCACTGGGGGTGGTTTCACCGTCCAAAGACCGTCTGATGTTGTCATACCGCCTATTGATCTTGGTAATGATCTGCAAATCAGGGACCGCCACTAGAGAACTTGTGGCCCGTTCCAAATAGAGGAGCCGCTTCATTTCCTCTTCAACCGACGGCTCGTCCGCTGCTCCGAGGCCCCCGTCATGACCCCCCATTCCAATCGTAGAACAAAACCGTTACAAAATTTTCACCTAATTAACCGCCGTTACCTAATTCGGTTAAAAGCTCATGTGCTTAGCCAAACATCTTGGGATGAGTTGCCTCAACACGACGACAGAACTCGTCACAGTCGCTCAAAACCTGATAATCTATATATCCCTTCCAGCTGGAGTTGCTAATTGGGTCCTTGTTCACAAGAACAACTTTCCCCCCCGTTTCATGCACCCTCTTGGCCATCTTCCTCACTAGGCCCTTAACACCTGCCACCTTCAAACTGGTGCCAAAGATCAACATCAAGTTGGGATTCCTGTCCATATCCTTATTGATTCCCATTGCAAAACTCTCGGAATAAGGGTGATTCTCACCATATAGGACAATATTCGGCCTTATTATCCCGATACTACTGACACACGCTCTCTTGCCCCTCTCCACTCGCAGCTCGTAGTCATCAATGCACCGTGGACACTCCACAAAAATCTCTGTTTCGCTAATCACCTCCAGTTCACCCTCACTCTCGTCGCTGATCGGTGGTGACTCCAACCCAGCCTCAATCTCCTTCTTGTAATTCCTCCGCCTTATTGGGGCCCCATTTTGGAAGTAAATCTCATCCCACCGAAACTTACCTCTACAGGAGCTGCAACTTAGCGTGTGCAAATCTCCATGCAATTGAACAACATCCAACTTGTTCCATTGGATCTTGTCGTCAAAATCGCATTGTAAACCACATTTGCGTTCTAGGCCGTCAATGTTCTGTGTGTAACATCTAACTAGCTTATTCTTGCCCCTCAACTTCCTAATAAAGTGATGTGTCAGAGTCGGTTCGCTGCACAGGACCTGATCATATAATCCTCTAATGAAAGTATTGAACATCTCAATCGTTTCCAAAGATCTATACACCGAGACATCAAACATCTCCTTTCCTTTCACCTTGGAATTCAGCTGCTTGTTGTAAAGGCCATCACTTGATCTGAAATCAGGTATCCCGGCATTGCAGCTGATTCCCGCTCCAGTTAAAACAACAATCTTGCGAGATTTCGTCACCAACTTGGGCACACCTACTTCTATCATCTGATCCATTGTCAAATAGTCGACTGCAAGTGGATCAAGAATATCCGATTCTAATAGCGTTGAATCCATCCTATTCAAACTTAGCTGCAAATTCATCTTTGAAGCCAAAGCTTTTGGTGTGGGCACTCTTTGCACCTTGTTCACCTTAGTCACGTTTCTTGGGGCCGCTATGCTAGTCATACTCTCGAAAGAAAAGGCCCTTGCATGAACTTTGACAAGTACGGTTTTTTTTTCCGATATTTGAATCCAATGTTATCATTTTTTCCCAAATAGGCAATTTCAGATTGAAGATGGAAACAAAAACGCTCATACGCTCTACTAGGTTTATAATAGAGAATATGTCTGGTTGATGTGTTAGATGTTTTTGTTAATGATAATATTCCTCTACTTAACTCTGTTGTTGGCAAAAAATGACTCAATTTGTATTATCAAGATCAAATATTAAATTCTAGGGAGATGAAATAGTCTCTTTCACAGGGATAGCCTTAAGGCAGGTATCTTTAACGACAATGCAAGAGTAAATCTCTCCATTCCCATTGATAAGAATCATTTGACATTACTAAATCATTCCTTTCCCTAAAACATTGATAGAGTATTTCATGGGTCAATTGGTTTTCAAGGCAGGATTGATTTCCCAATTAAATGTCACCGCCTGTTCATCTTTTAGCATTTGGATGGTGATCAATGATCCTGCCAAGAATTGAAACTTGATAAATCCCACAACATTTGAATAAAATGAAAGAATTCAAACTGAAAAAAAAGTTGAGTCAACTTTTTCTTGGTTATCAGACTGTAATCAGGGTATTCAAATTTGTAGATTAATTGAAAAGTAACAATTCATATCAGCCACTTCAAATTACATAAAAAATTAAGTTGAATAGTTAGAACAAAGGCTCTGGAAATTCATATGTTCACGTGTCTTAGACCTTTGTCCATCTGATGTCAACACACGATAAACTATTTAATGATTTCAACATAAAGAGACCTAATAGAATTTAAGAATATCGCGTTGGGGTCCCCCTTTAACCAGTCTTTGGTTTTTCCCTATGTCAAAACTGTTTTAACATTGAAGTAGATGTTCATAAATATTAACTAAGATTCAACTTTTGAATTAATCATACTATGTGTAAAATTTTAAAACTATTTCTCCAATATCTTGTCCCAGTGTCCGAGTGGTTAAGGAGCCGCCCTGCTAAGGCGGTGGGCTTTGCCTGCGCAGGTTCGAATCCTGTCTGTGACGTTTTTTTTCCAGTTCAAAATTTAAGGAAAAGCAATTGATTTCACTATTTTAAGCCTATTGCTCCCCTGATCAATCATGTGGGAATACTATTATTTTTTTAAGATTACATGGATGGGGATTTAATGTGAAATTATCGAAACTTTGTTGGAATTTTTGCTTTGAGCATTCATATTCATACACATATAGTAAAGAAAGAGAACACTTTTTAAAAAATTGAGCTAAGAGCAACTCCATCAGAATCTAGATAAAATAAGAGACAGCAAATCATTTTCAATGGAAGATTTATCGTTTTGTATAAATCTTATCTAAAATCGGGTAATAATTGAAGTTGAGAAAAGTGATCAATATAGTTGAATGATGATTTTCATTGAGATTTGATGTATGTTATTAGCAAAAATGGCACAACTAGCTCCATGTTCCCTTCACTAGCAGAGGAGAATATATCTTCCACATTTGTGGTAAGTTCTTTGTGATAGGGCTAGATAGGCTGAAAGATCCAGCTCCAAGGAAAACAAGGTTAGCATCTGTTTCCCTCGCGAACAACAATACTAGATTCAAGGTGATATCTCAAAACAGTAAGAAAAGACACAATTCCCATTTCTAAATTGTTCCAGTTCAACAAGAAGATATTAGTGAAAGTGGTGACTGAAACTTGCTTTTTTGCTCTTGTAGTTGCATGCTCTCTAATTTACTTCCAAAGTAAACAAAAGACATATCCGGCTCATGGCGGTAGCATAAAATCAAGAAATAGAACTCAATAAACACAATCACTCCCTCGCACCTAGTATGACCATTTCTTTAATGAAGACAACTTTGCAGGGGGAGCGAAGGTCATCCAACTGATGGATCATCAACTGAATTCCAAATTGGAGGTGAATCATCTGATATTTAATGAGTTTGAAGTCATCTCCATCGTAATGCTCATGAAAACGATCCTTTATTATGATTAATTTGAATCAGTGATTGCAACAAATACGCAAAATCATCTGAGGTGATTCAAATTAGTACGGGAATTCAACTAAACTTGGACAAACATCAAGATTTATAATGTACGTTCACTAAGATCACCCTCATTTCTCTCATAATAGGCTTTCAAAAACCTAACATGATTATCAAAATACCCATAACTCTCAGGATCCTGATTATAAATGATGGTCACTTGTATGATATTCATACCGACATCATTGGGTATGAATCTACCCATTTTTTTCAGTGCCAGCATCAAAACTTCACAAAGCTCCCTGAATGTTTCACCTTCCCAATTTGTGGAAGTGCTTGTTTGCTGAATGACCACTTCCCCGATGATAGATCTTTTTTTGAATATGTCCATTTGATGTTGGATCATCTTCTTATAGAACTCATTATCATTGAGAAGTTGAATCATGCTTATGAATCTGGATGCTAGGAAAGTGTTCATAAACTTGATCATTTCCGAAATGACTCCCAAAGTTGCCTGAATGATTTGATGATCTTTAAAATGAGTCAAATTGAATTCCATCAAATCCCATAGTTTCACACATATGGGCATAAACTTATCCATTTGAGTGGCCAATAATGGAATGATGTTCTTAGTAAGCCTCAAAATAATCAAAACATTATACGAGGAAGTCATTTGCATCAATCTTTCCGCATATTCTAAAATGGTAACAATGATGGAATAAAGTTTCTGATCCATTGGTGAAACCCATTTTTCATCATCCACTGACTCTTCTTGCGGAATTGATTTCAATTCTTCTTCTTCAAAGTCACTTTCGTCGTCACTGTCAATTTCTAAAATCTTATCCTTTTTAATAGGCTCATCAAGATGATTCACCTCGTCATCAAAAATTTCCTGAGGAACAACCGCCTTCTTGTCAATGAATTCTCTAACATCATTCATTGATCCCAATCCCCACATGGCATGATAATCAATATCATCTTTCAATGAATCCTCCTCCAATTGCCGCCAATCGTAACCCCCCAACGTCTTCAAGTAAATTTGATTTAGTATTTCATTAAAGATCAAAAAAATCCCACCAACAAGCGAATTATATTGATAATGTAAATCCAATAGCGTAAACATGGTGGTTATCAAGTCCTTCAACTCGCCAAGTACATCCATTGAACCAATTTTGATTAAAACGTTCAAAACAATCAGAGTTTGAGGTGTTAAAGATTCACGTATCATTCTATTACTAAGAGAATCAATCAAATAATCCATGTTATCCGTCAATAAATCCTCCAGGGAGCCATCATATAGTTTTTCAGATAGGGTCAACATGACTAATTGGGACTCTACCCTAACATCTTCGTTGCTCGATGCCAAGCATTCCACGATGGGGTATAAAACGTTGATTAACTCTTCTTTAAACTCATCCTTTGGGAAATAAAGTGATTGTGATCCAATCGACCGGAGACTTGTTATTATGGAAAATGGTGCTGGCTCTGCGTCCCCTGGTTGAAATATTTCAAGTGATGTATCCAAAAGTTGATAATGTGCCTCTGGTAGTGTCAACGATAGTTCTCCTTCTTGAGAATCTTCCTCATCGCTGAACTGAAGAAAATCATCGATTTCCAAGCTAGATTCTTCCTCTTTGGTTTGAATCAAGCTTAGAATTCCCGTAGACATCCAAATAAAAACAGAGTGATCTTGGGCCCCCTTAAATGCATCAGCAAAACTTTCCAATACATTCAATATTCCCTTATAGGATGCCAGAGATTTGTGCAACTCTCCTAATGCCAATTCCACATCCTTGACAAATACGCCACTGAATAGGTCCACGTTATTAATATCTTGGTTCATTCCGCCCCCGATATAATCCCTAGTAACCAATAGGATCTGAGTTTCGATAGATATATGCTGTTCCTTGACTTTTCTCCTCTGGAGTGATAGATCTTTCCTCGATTTAATTTGGATCATCTGATTGATTGTGCGGCATAGCTGAATCAGGAGAGATTCGAGGGTATCGTTAGGTGATTTGGTTCCAACCACACATACGATATTAACCAATAGGTTCAGATAGTGGATGTGATCAAGGGTCGTGTCACTGTTCGGTGAACTGAAAGTGAACTGTATTCTCTGAATTTCATCACCAAGCAATTGCAAACATCGTTCCTGAATTTCCTCTCCTTGGAAACTGTATAATAGAGACTCACAGATCTGACCCATATAAGTGGAATCCATATGCCCCAATTGTGCTAGAGATTTCAGATTCAAGGGTAACAATATCGAACATGTTAAAAAACAGTTGCGGATCATCTTGATATTGAATAAGAAAAGAGGGTCCTTAATGGAGGGTTTTGATGCCACCAGGTCGTCCATTTTCAAAATACTAACCAATGCCTTCTGGTATTGATAAATCGTACCTTTTAACCAGGACGT
The DNA here is from genome assembly GCA_030563565.1 of Saturnispora sekii. Taxonomy (NCBI): domain Eukaryota; kingdom Fungi; phylum Ascomycota; class Pichiomycetes; order Pichiales; family Pichiaceae; genus Saturnispora; species Saturnispora sekii. Next base: position 11,364 of record JAJMJM010000053.1, read on the forward strand.
GGTTCTGTGAGTTTTATGATCCAAAGTGGGGATTTTGACATGGAATTCATCGTTCTCCTTCTCTCTACCCTCATTTCCTTCATTCTCTCCACTGATGGCCAAATCTTTGAGTTGATCCAATGTGGGAATATCTGCATTTTCATCAATGGCTCTTAAATCCAAATCGTTGAAGACCAAATCGGTCAGAGTTGTGAGGGTGATGAATACCTTTGAAATCACCTTTGAATGAGGTTTTGATCTCAAAAGCTTGACAAATGTCGACACATTTCCCGGAAACATCAAACTGAGCACTTCTCCATCGTTAATCAGGTGGTATAGAGTGTTCAAGATATCCAAGGAGCTGATTTTGACATCCAAATTTCCGGAATGTAAAGATAAGTTAAGGGCCACTGAGATCAAATGGCCAAACATTGGAACCATGCCCTCGTGATTTTTCACGTCAAATTGGGCATGAAAACCCATTAAAAGCCCCTTGATTATATCCAAACCATTATTCAATGTTTCATCTGATTTTCCCTTCATATCAAAGTCGTTCGGTTTGCCTCCAATTAAAAACACAACTAGAGGAATCAATTGGCTAATCATCTCTTCATTAGCTGCATTGGACCAGCAATGGATCACCAAAGTTCTCATTATCGATAACACCATTTCCAACTCCGAATCGGTCAGATTTTCTCTTTTCAAAACTTGTGAAAGGGGGAACATAATGTAATCTGCCAATTGGGCCGATATCGAGCCCCATTGACCACATTGGTCCATATTTGTATCTATATTAAATTCTTCAAGGGCATTCAAAAGTGTCGAATTCAAGTGCTGGAGACTCTGTAAAAGTTGTGGAAAAAATCCGTCTGATGCATCCAAACGAGTCAATTCCACACAAACTGGTTTCACCTTCTGGAACACCTTATTGGATCGTTCATCCATTGATTTCACGAATAAAAAAAGGGTTACCCGGCCTAGACGTCAACTCTTGATTGAATCCTCGCTGAAAAATTTTTCACCTTGTCTTGATCACTCTCTTTTCTTCACCGATTACTTAACTAGTACGTTTAATCAAGATGAAATGCTTTTAGCTGCAAGAATAACGAAGAAATAGAACTTCTTTTACGAGAAACAAACTTAGGATGAGAGAATTGATGATTGACATCGTTTGGAAGTGCGACCTAATAACGTTTGAGGACTCTACTTGGGGGTCCTGTGCATTATATGAGGTTTTGTATCTGATCAATACTTTGTCCATTAATACCTGCTCATTCTCTTCATACCTCATGAATCCATTTATCCGGACACTCATGTGGCTACATTGATTTCAATGACTTTTCTTGTTAAGTTCTTTTGGTTTAACTAACACGATTTTTTATTGCAGCTTTATAATGACCAGATCTTCCGTTTTAGCTGACGCCCTCAAGACCATCTCAAATGCAGAAAAGGCCGGTAAGAGACAAGTCATTGTGAGACCATCATCAAAGGTGATCATCAAGGTTCTACAGGTTTTGCAAAAGCACGGTATGTTTTCTTCTCTTTAATTTGAATGAGGTGATCCGGATTGATAACTGGATGGTTTGTCGTTTACCATCGCTGACTGTCTTTTAAGCTTCCGGTAGATCAACTTTCCTGAGATGGTAATTGAATCATGAAATTCACACTTTATGAATCGTCCTGTCTTTGGAATACAACTTATTTGCCCCTCATTTGAATCATTTTTCTCGAAATTTTGATTACTAACATGAATTACAGGTTACATTGGTGACTTTGAATACATCGATGACCACAGATCCGGTAAGATTGTTGTTCAATTAAACGGTAGATTGAACAAGACCGGTGTCATCAATCCAAGATTTAACGTCAAGATCAACGATATTGAAAAGTGGACCAACAACTTGTTGCCTGCTAGACAATTTGGTTACGTTATTTTGACCACCTCTGCCGGTATCATGGACCACGAAGAAGCTAAGAGAAAGCACGTCTCCGGTAAGGTCTTGGCTTACGTTTACTAAACGATGTGTAATACCTTTTTATGCTTTTAATTTAGGACTTCTCTTTTCTCATACATAAGTTGTAGAATTGCTAGCAAATGGATGGTGGTTTTTTGACGTTCATTTAAATCTCCAAATTAATACGGCTGTTAGTAATGATACACCAATTAAGGACCAGAACGGTATTGGTCTATTAGCTGCAGTTGGTCTTGTTAGAAACAAAGTATTGTGAATGGATAGCAAAAGTGCGTTCACGTACAAGAATTCAAATATTTGATCGATCCACCTACAGTATCGGTGGTTGTTTTCACTCTTGGTTTACCTTCCATAATCTTTCCATCGATATCATAAATTTGATAATTACTTGTCATATCTTGAATAGTCAGTGCAACATATTCACCCCTCTTTTCCTCTTTGAAACTTTTAATAACGTTTTTACCAATGGATTTTGGAACTCCATTGGAGATATCTAAGTTCAAATATCTGTTAGAACACAACTTTCTGTTCTCTTTATCAACCTTCTTACTCAGTTCCTTACTCAGCTCCTTCTTGGATTTATCATTCTGATTGATCATGCTCAAATCGCTTGGAAATTCAAAATTAACTTCTTTGACTAAACTTAATTGCCGTTTAAATTCATAATAATCCGGCAATAGTCTCACATTTCCGGAATCATCATAAGAAACCAATCCATAATTGTTTTCCTCCTGAGCAAATTCATAAACTAACCCTCCGGAGAAGACCTGTGTCATTTGAGAGGAGTAGATGGTTCCAACCTCCGTGAACTTTCTTGGTAAAACCTCATTGCATCCATATTCACTGAAAAAAATAGGTTTGGAAAAGAAAGAATAATCCTTGACCAAGACGTTGTAACCCGATGATTGGAAAGTCTGTTCACCACACCATTGATAGGTGTTGACACCGTAAAAGTCGACTGCTTCCGCTGGATCATGCTCATAGCATTCAAAATATTCCGCAAGCGATTTCCGAAAAGATAGATCATCTGCTGCTGAGTATCCAATTGGTACACTTCTCCCAATACGGGCCTTCATAAAATGCTTAATATCCCTGACAACAGCCTTGACATAGGTGGGGGAATAAGTTGCGGATTTCTTATCATTTATAACCTCGTTTCCGGCAAAGAAGGCCAATGTGTTGTTATAGGCCGCAAATTCATTCACTACCTTAAAAACATGTTTCATGTAATTCTCAGTATATGTTGTCCAAGGTTCATACCTGTTCAAATGTTGGCCCTCAAGAGGAGAGTTAACATCTAAGACAAGATAAATACCTGCCGCTGCTAACAGCGTCATGCATTTGTTATGGTTCAAATTGGGATTGATTGAATAGACTCTGATGGTATTGATTCCCAAATCCTGAAAGAGATAAATATCTCTTGCACACTCTTCTGGATCAGACAATGGATCGGAATTTGCATTTACTCCAGCAGAGCCTCCAGGTTGAAAGTCAACTCCTTTGATGAAAAACTTGCCTTGGTTAGTAAAACCACACCTTGCAAGAATTAAAGTGAACAACTTACTGGTTTATCAGTCACAGAATCGAAGAAGTGTTTGTCCCTAATTTCAATGGGGTGAACAAATGCCAATACTGTGTTGCAAAAAGTAAGGCCTAACAATAACCAAATCCCATACATTGAGCGCTGACAAAGGAAGATAAAGAAGGCAAAAAAAGTCATGAGCACTTTTGGATCGCCTGCCTTTTTGGGCTTTCAGCTCAGCAGATTGAGTCCACCATATTGAGCCCACCATATTTTTCATAGAATAACGTAGAATATTTAAGATATAAATAAAAAGATAATGGAAATCTTAAAATGGAAGTTGGCATTTGTGAAAATCAATCAAATAAGGTTAAATAAATAGGATTGGAAGAAGACCGACCATTTAAACACCAAAGACTTGTTCCAAAAAGGCCTTCTCTTGAGCTAAGTGCAATTTCTTGGTACCAGCTGCAACAGAGGCAGATGGGTTTCTACCAGCGTATCTCAATTCGATATCAATACCGGCCTCCTTCAAAGTACCCAAGATTCTTGGTTGGGCGTAGGAGAAAGAACCGAAGTTCAATGGTTCTTCTTGACAGTAAACCAAGTCTTCCATGTTCTTGTAAGAAGACAAAGTTTCCTTCAATTGAGCGTATGGGAATGGATGCATTTGCTCAATCTTAACAAAGGCGGTATCCTTAACGTCTAAATCGGCTCTTCTCTTGTGCAAAGCGGTGTAAACTTGACCAGAACAGAGAACAACCTTCTTAATGTCATCCTTTTCGTTGATAGCCTTACCCAATTCAATATCATCGATGATTGGTTCGAAATGGCTGTCGCCCAAGAAGTCTTCCTTCTTAGATCTTGCCAATGGATGTCTCAACAATTGCTTGGAGAAGATCAAAACCAATGGCTTTCTGAATTGTCTGTGCATTTGTCTTCTCAACAAATGGAACAAGGATGCAGGAGTGGATGGGTAAGCGACTTGCATGTTACAATCTTGATGCTGTCTTGAAAGCTTTTCTTCAGTTGGGAAACCTCTTGGATCTTCGTTACACATTTGCAAGTATCTTTCAATTCTTGCAGAAGAGTGTTCTGGACCTTGACCATCGTAACCGTGTGGCAGAGAGAGCACAATACCGGATCTTTGCTTCCACTTGGATTCGGCAGAGGAGATGAATTGATCAACAACAACTTGGGCAGTGTTGGCGAAATCACCAAATTGAGCTTCCCACATAACAAAAGCATCTGGAGAGGTCAAAGAGTAACCGTATTCGAAAGACATGACACCGTATTCAGACAAAGATGAGTTAGCAATCACAAAGTCACCTTGAGTTTCGCTCAAATGCTTCAATGGGACGTGGTGAGCGTCATTCTTTTGATCGTGGAGCAGAGCGTGTCTTTGAGAGAAGGTACCTCTTTCCACATCTTGACCAGTAACTCTGACGTGGTAACCTTCCAAAAGAAGGGAACCAAAAGCCAAGGCTTCACCAGTGGACCAGTCGATGTTTTCACCGGTGTTAATAGACTTAACTCTGGCGTTCAAAATTCTCTTCAAGTTTCTGTGGACGTCAAAACCATCTGGGAAGGAACCACAAGCAATACCGACCTTTTCAAAGACATCTTCAGTAATACCGGTTGGGTTGTGTGGCAAGATTTCGGTGGCCAATTCCTTTGGTGATTTGAAGTCTTCCCATGGGGCGGTCAACCATTCTCTTGATTCAGGCTTGTAATCCTTAGCCTTGGTGAAAGACTCTTCCAAGTGATCCCAAACCCATTTCTTGTGTTCCTCGATATCTTCGTGAGTGAAGGTAGCCTCGGCTTCCAATTGAGCAATGTACATGTCCAAGACTTGCTTCTTTTCGGCAATTTCTGCGTACATCAATGGTTGGGTGAAGAAAGGTTGATCAGTTTCATTATGACCGTACTTTCTGTAACCAACAACATCCAAAACAACGTCAGTGTGGAAGGTGTTTCTCCATTCAGCAGCCAAGTTGAAGAGGTAAACGACGGATTCAACATCATCAGCGTTCACGTGGAAGACTGGGGCGTTGATGGCCTTGGCAAAATCGGATGGATAAGTGGTGGATCTTGCAGCTTCTGGGGTGGTGGTAAAACCGATTTGGTTGTTAACAATGACATGGATGGTACCACCGGTGGAGAAAGCAGGAAGATGGGTCATACCCAAAGTTTCGTAGACCACACCTTGACCTGCGACGGCAGAATCACCATGGAAGAGAACACCCATGGCCTTGTTGAATTCACCAACATCGTTCTTGTAGTGTTGAATGGCTCTAACTCTACCTAAAACAACACCGTCTTCGGCTTCCAAATGGGAAGGGTTAGCGACAATGGACAAGTTGACGTTCTTACCCGATGTTGTTGGTCTGGAGTAGTTCATACCCAAGTGGTATTTGACATCACCGGAACCGTCACCGACATCCAATTCGGCACCTGCAAATTCGTTGAAAATGGCTTCGGCAGGCTTTCTGACCACGTTTGTCAACATGTTCAATCTACCTCTGTGTGGCATACCGATCACGACGTCTTCGACACCCAACTCGACCGAGGTATCGATGAGGGCCTTCATACCCGCGATGACGGATTCCGCACCTTCCAAACCGAATCTCTTATCGTTTGGATACTTTGTGGAGAGGAAGTTTTCAAATTCACAAGCCCACATCAGTCTGTCCAAGATCTGTCTCTTTTGATCTGGGTTGAACTTGTAAGGAGTTGGGACTTCGACTCTTTCTCTGATCCAGTCGCATTTTTCTCTTGATGGGATGTGAATGTATTCGATACCGTAGTTTTTACAGTAGATGTCTTCACAATGTTGAATCACTTCTCTTAAGGTTAAAGAGGTGATACCTTCGTTCTTGAACTTTGGCAAGATACCTGGACCCAAAGTGATCTTCTTATCCAGGTCGGTCTCGGACAGGTTGTAGTATTCTAAAGTCAATTCCTTTGGAACTGTTGCCTTGTCACCAAAAGACACGTGAAGGGGATCAATCTTGGCCTTCAAGTGACCTCTCACTTCGTACGCTCTCACAAGCAATTGGGTTTTCAAGTGCGTCATAACGTCTTCACCTGGAGCCGTGTTTGAATCCGGGATCATTGATAGAGAACCTTCTGGTTGTGGGATGATTGTTGGTGGAGCTTGATAAGCTGCAACAGCAGGTCTGGCTCCATTCAAGTTCTTGAAGTACGCATCCCATGAAATGTGCACTGACTTAGGGTCCTTGATCCAAGCTTCATACATTTCATCAACATAACTGGCGTTGTTACCCTGCAAAAAGGAGTCTTGAGCAAACCCTCTAGCTAGTGGGGTGGCCAAGTTCAACCTCAAGGGGGTTGGTCTTGAGCGGAGTGCAATGGACCTCTTAAGGGTTCTAAACATTGTAATCTTAGAAAGAAGAGGTTGTTGGAAAGAGACACGGAGCGCACTCGGAAAAGGTCCACTAATATTTTCTCCAGTGAGAATTCGGCTATTCGGGGTTCCTCAAACCTCCAATTGGTGGGGGTCTTAGTCATGGTATAGAGATGGGGAAAAGTTAGAAAGGTAGCCGGAATTTTTCTATATCATTTGGTTGAAACAGCAAGTGTATATTCCAATGTGAACCTTTTCAAATTGTCACATTTAATGAATTCCCTCAATTCTCCAATGAAAAAAGCCCATTACATAAGCGATGCCGTTGCAATGATTACATAAGCTGGCGTCTTGGTGCCTTGCTGTGGTTGGTGAGAGAAAAGGTTTGATTCAGAGGGGCAAAGAAGTCGGATGAGCAGCGAGGGTGGTCAAGTTGAAGATGAAATGAGGAGAGCGAGGAGAGCGTTTTGGTTTAGAGGAGAGGGAGGGGGTTTGAGGGGCGAGTAAACGCGGGGGTTTGATGAGCGCACGGAGAGAAGCGGTATGAAAAACATCCGGTTTCACTCGCAGCCTACGAGCAAAGAGCAAGGGGACGAAGTGGGTCTGCAAGCGAGTTTGGAGTTTGTGCATGATTAATTGGCGAAAGAGTGGATTGTGAGAGGATTGTGAGAGGTTTGCGACTGGTTTGTGAGAGGTTTGTGAGCGGCTCATGAGCGGCTCATGAGTAAGCTGCTAGAACCTCAGTAATGAGAACAGTATTTTTGGCCGCAATGAGGGCTCGAAAAGGTGTATGTTCTTCGTGTGGGGGTGGAGAGGCTATATACACTCAGGACGAAAAGACAGACAAATCCAACAGACGTGAAGTAAATGCAGATCTTGCTTTGAATGGGGTCAAATAGGCGTCCAAATTTGGGCTTTGTTTGACATTGGGTCGATTTAGAGATAGTGAATATTCGACATTTCTTTGAAGAGTCACGTGATATTCACTTTCCAATGGACACCTCATTTCCACTGGAAAGAATAATCTGTTGATTGAATGCTTTTTGTGGAATTGGATGTGAGTTGTATGTGAGTCATATGTATGTTTAAAATGGGGAGAAGATGTCGTTTGTTTCTATATCATTCATATTACTCATGAGTATTTGCTCATGCAGTGAATACCTGTCGGTTCAAAGATATTTTATCCATCAAAAAAATCCCTTTGATAGGACTTTCAAGATACTTTTCAATTATGTCATGTCTTGTTGTTGACAAGGAAAACAATATGATTTTGAAAGTAATCTGTCTTGAAAGCATAGGAGTCTTCTATTTATCGTTTTTTTAATGCAATTGATGATTTGATCAACCTCTTGGATATCCAAGGTGACAAGAAAAATATGCACGTATTTAAAATCCTCCAGTAGCTCAAAATTGGGGTGTGGTAACTGCCAACAGGCTAATTTTTATCTATGCCTCCCAAATGATGCTTGGATTATACCCACTTAATACAAACCAAAACAACGGAATTTTTTAGATTGTTTGCATCAATTTAAATATAAAATCATTCAATTCATCCGATGGCAACGAGAAATCACGTTTTTTGGCTTTGTTATTGTAACCAGCAATTGAGAAGCATATTTTCCCAACGAGTCACGTGACAATTCCCCACATAATCACATATTCATTCCAATTCCCACGGTGGAGCTTTCTTTTTGTACAACCTGTTTTTTAAAATTATTATATTCATTCCACATAATTTGGTATATTCGAGGTTTGGAATCTTTAATAGACCATCATTTTTATTGTGTGACATCGATGGATTTCTTGCTCATATTTTTGAAAGCTGTTAATAATGGGCAGCAACTCACCAGCAATAATTAAACCCTCCTCCAATGTGCTATTATTTACTCATAATCTCCCAACCTCACCCATTTGACAAGTTTATTGGATCCTTCACCAAATCTTGCTGACATAATCATATCTTTTCTTCAACTTTCACCACACAATAAATTTTCCAACTTTTCACTAATACCGTTTTAACGATTATGAAAATAAATGGGTCGATTTTGCGACCCGGAACTGTTTCAATAAAAGACTCCTCATTGAAATACCTTTTCAAACCAATCAAACCGAACATATTGAGTCCATATGTCGATAAAAAACAGTTTTTACAGTTCGAGCATTTTGATCAAATAACCACTTCTTATAAAGAAAGTGCCAACAATGAGGAGAAATTATCACATTTATTGAAAAATGTATCGATTTTATCGATACAGGATATGAATTTCAATCTTTCAAAAGGTGAGAACTTGAAATTATTCACAGAGTTACTTGAATATCCTCAAAAGTTACCCGACATCAAAGGTCTAGGTTCATTGATGAAATCGTTGATTAGTTCCAAACATCCAGAGATTGGATTGGGGTTGGATTTGTTAAGTCACTGTGGTTTGAACGTTTCTGATGAGGAGATAAAATCAACGTTTTTAAAAACCTATTCAAATAAGATGCAACAAATTACAATAGACGTGCTCATATCCCAAGATCCAATGTCTTCACCAAAGTTTTTACAATGGTATAAAGAAAGTGAAACATTTGATCCAAAATTCCATTCATTTGCAAAATTCAAATTGTTGACTCAGCAATTCAATAACAAATTCTTCATACCGGTTCAGTTCAACAATGAAGACGTCTTAAATATCATTCAATACCATTTGGGTTCATATATGTCATTGATGATGTCCCAGCCGGATTCCATGCATTCTCCAAAAGTTAAATTCGATCACTTCTTGAGTATATACTTCAAGGCTTTGGAGAGGTTTACACTACCAGAAGCGGAGATCCAAAAATGCAATTCCCAATTTCTGCGCTTTTTGGTCAATCATTACGATATTGGTTATGACATACTTTTAGCATATTTGATCAAGTTATTCCCCAATGAAACAAACATGAACGTTTTAAAATCGATGAAATTTGTGGTTGATGAATCAACATCACCTGAAATATACTCCCAATTTATTGGGTCATTGCCACCTGTGACCGTTAATGACAAATTGACAAGTAAATCCTCAGTTATTTATTTATCCGATTTAAGTCTGGTTTTTAGACAGCTTTTGACTCTTCAACGGTTATCCTCAAAGGATACACTTCAACTGTTTAATAAGTATCTTCGGATAAGAAAGTCAGCTAAGGATACCTATTTCAGGGGTAATCATCATCCATTTTCTGACCATCATCACAATACCACAATTCTGGTCACTTTTCTGAAATATGCGATGTATGACCTACGAGATTACTCTTTAGGCATCAAACTACTAAAATCTTACATCACATCAACCGGAGTGGACCAATTTAGAAGAGATATGATGTTCCATAAATCTCATAAATCGATTGTCAATGAATTGTTAGTAAAGTGGTGCCATATTAATTACGACTCCTTGGTCCAATTGTTGCCCACACTGGGAGTCGTTTGGGATTGGCCTCTCTATTGGAATCTCATTGTTCAATCTCTGAAATTGAGTGAATCGAGGTATGCTCATGAAATTTGGCAAAATAGAGTGAAAACCAACCCTCAACTGTGGGGTTGGATAAAGAATGAGGAGGCCGCGGTGTTGAATGGTCTGGGGTTCACATTCAACTGTGAAATGACGATGAAAGTTAACGAAGTGACGAATCAAAATGGGGAACTGGACATTAGAGACTATTTGGTAGAAAAACTATCGCCCGAGTTTATCATCAAATTGCTTGACCAGTGACCAGGTTATGTATATTAATATAGAAACAGTGAATATGTTTTTTAAAAATTTCCTTCACAAAATAGGTGACTCCGCTATATAGTAAATAATGTTTGAAATTGATTTAGAGATCATCTCCAAATTCTTGAATTGTCACGACTTGACCTGGTTTGAAGGCGGGTAATCCCAAGAATGGACATCCGTCACATCTGAAAGCATCACCTAACGAGCATGAGTTGCATCCACCCGTTTTGCCCTCGATGGTGAAGTCGATTTCCGTCATGTCGTCTTGGGTGAATCTCACAATTGTCTTCATTGCCTTCTTTTTCTTCTGTCCGGCTAATGCCTCCCTTTCTGCAATTCTCTTTTCAATCTCTTCTGCCTCTAAGCTGGCACTTTTTGCCATTTTTGCAAGCATCGATTCCTGGAGGGATTTTTGCCTGGCTTCTTCCGCCTCCTCTAGTTCCTTCAAACCACATGTACAGTCCTTACAGGCCCTTCTTCTCTTTTCACCGCTGATCCCACATTGGATTGGTTCGTTGATAGGCTTCAAGGAGTTGATATCCAACTCGTCTTCGTCGATCATTTCCACATCCTCATCATCATCATCATCGAGGGTGTCTGGAACCACCTTATTAACCACTTTATTATCCACCTTATTGAGTCTCTTGAAAGTGGGAAGGCCATTGGAAAGGTTCGTGGTTGGTTTTTTTAACGAAACCGGTGCTGCTTTCTTTGGCTTTGTCCACTTATTTGAAGCCTCCGTTATGAATCCCACCATGATGGCGTCCAGTTCACCATTTGCTGGAAGATTTCCCTCAACGGACCCTCCATCTTCCAAAAGATTGTATAAAGTTGTCATCAACTCCTTATTGAATGTGTTTGCCTGCGCTTCTGCTGGAGAGACATACTTAATCTTGACATAATTTGTAATCGATGGTAACTGATTACCGGCTAGCAGAGTGATCGGGTACTGAATCACCGTGCAATTTGGGGTTTCGGCAAGAACAGACTTCTTCGCTTCAATTATCTCGTCAGGACTCTCCACAGCCACTGGATGGAGAAGCAAGAGCACGTTTGACATCTTCGGATAAAAAGAAAGTGAAAAATGGAAATGAAAAAAAAAAAGTTCGGAGTTTGAAAAAATTAGTCAGCGGAGTGAAAGGGCGTAAAAAAACGGCATTTAGCACGAGGTTTCAACTCGGCATCAATGCGGATGGGTTCAGAACTAGGGATAGATTCTGGTTGTGTTTTTTTCTTTGAAAAAAACACGGTAATTAACAAAGTTCTCTGTTTTTGTTGGAATTTTGTTCCAAAAAAACATCCAAAGGTCTCTTTCATCATTAAAAACATTATGAGCGTTTACTGAGCACATTTGCACTACTAGCTGGCCTATTATCTACCCCATTCATTTTTTTTTTTGTGATTTGTCCCAAAAGGGCAAAACAAAAACAAGCGAAACCATAACAGTAAAATTTCAGTGTAATAACACCGTTTTATTTGATGGATTCGGAGCTCTTGAAGGCCTTTTCCCCGGGAACACTGTCTCGAGAGGACTTGGTGAAGCTTCTAGGGGAGGCTCTATTGAACAAGGCGATTCAATCTCCCACACAGGGTGAAAAACGGGACAAAAATGAGGAAAAAGAGAACCATTTGGACAACGAGAAGGAATTGTACCTAAATACAAGCACCCCCACTCAGTTGGGCGATATTTCTGCGGAAAATGAACCAAACGATCAAGTGGAAAAGAGTTTTCCGGTTTCAAACAGAAACCCAGTGATTCCAGTCCGCAAGACGCTTGAATCAGCTTCTTCCTTTAGAATCCCAATTAGAGACGTAACAACAAAGCTAGAGAAGATCCAACACTCACAAGCAATTCTGGGTGGGTCCTATGATAACCTAGCTCAGTGGTACGATCATTTGGTAGCATCATTAGACTCATACATTGACAAATTAGAGTCGGACAAAGAGATGATGAACGAATCATTCCTTGCAAGTCTGGAAACAATATCAATTATTTCCACAATAACCAGCCGGTTTCAAACCCCAGAAAGATGCACTAATTTGGAACACAGTGAAATCCATATCTCCCAAATATTGAACGAATCGTCCGATGCCTCAGTGACATTGAAGCTCCAACAATTGATCATGGATTATAAGTCTCAAAACTTTTCCTCGTTGGAAAATTACTGCAGTGATACGTCTACAATGTTTGCACTGTCACAAACAATTGAGCGAACGATTTCAAGACTTACCCCCTTCTTGATAAAGCGATTGGAGATTTTCACATCGAAATTGAATACATACTATAACCAATTGGAAATGCTAAGCGATGACAGTCAAACAAGAATGGAGGATTTCAAAATAGATACCCAATTCGCCATCTTGATCCCACCAAAGGAGTTGGTAAGGAATAATTACAAATTGATAGACCAGAGCATGGATATTGAAAGTGTGAAGAAAACTCTCCAGAGTAAATACAAGAATTTGACCCCTGACTTAATTTCTCAAGCAGACGAAGAAATAAGCGGGTTGGACAGGGTGATCAAGACCAGATGCCAACAATTAAGAAATTTGCAATTTCAAATACTAAAAATTAACCACACTCTCTATCAGGAGGGCGAAATCGGCTATATTGATTCCACACCCTCAAACTTCAAAAGTGATCAATCAATAATAAGTGAAGTGGGAATCACGCCCATGGTTATCGAAAAGTACCAATCCCAATTGACAACTCTGGAGGCACTGAGCAGCGAGAGAGCCGCTAGGCAGAAAAGTCTCAAGGATCAAATAAGCACCATTTGGATAATGCTGAACACAGACTCAATAGATCATTTGAATGCAAAGCTGGACCCTCTAACATCATCATTGTTTGAATCTTCATTAAACTCTCTAGAACATATGCTCCAAGCTTTAGAAATTGAAAAGAGGGAAAATATCGGCCGGTTCATTCAAGGAGTGAGAAGCAAAATCGCCGAGTATTGGGACAAATTGATGTATGATGAGAACCTCAGGACCCAATTTGGTGAATTTTACCTTGACGACGATTCTCTACTGACAGAGGAACTGCTGAATATTCATAACCAATATTTGGACCAATTGGAGTCCGAAATCAAGACGATGGAACCGTTGTTGGCGAAAGTGGACCAGATGCAAGCATTGCTGAACATGAAGTTGGATTTGGATGCCGCACAGAAGAATCCCTCTCGATTGCTAAAGCAGAATTCGTTTAAAGTCTTGAGGAGAGAAGAATTGACCAGAAAGAAAATAGAAACAGAGTTACCACCCGCTCTTCATGAGTTGAAATCAGCGGTTCGTCAATGGGAGTCCCAGTGGGGGCGGTCTTTCATTGTTAACGGCCAGGAATATACCCAAAAATTGATGGAGATTGAAGACAGTTTGCCAAAGAGGCGATCTTTCATTGGATCCTTTTCTGCAACTTCTTCGGTCCAATCATCCGTCAAAAAGCCTATCAGGACCACAAAAGAGAGAAAAAGATCATTTAATCAATCCATTGGACTGAAAACTCCAACACCCAGAGTTAGTAGTACTTCAAGTACTCATTCAATAATAAAGAGAAGAAACATTTCTGACTTTACAGATCCTTTTATTTCCAGGAAACCAACACCAAGAAGGAGTAAGAGTACTGGCACAGGGACGGAGGAGAAACCCCTATTATCAATGTCCAATGCTAAGAAGAAACCATTGACATCACCGTTGAAGTTAGTGTCACCGTCGAAGATTCAGTCGCCGGTCATGAAGCCACGGTTGCCCCTCAGTGAGGGCTGTGGAAGGTTACAATTCATTCCCAGAATGCACAATGATGACGTTGGGGGATTGGGGTTGAATGTCTACAAAAAGAGATCATCGCCTATGGTTCCGATCAGAAAAGATTCCAACAGGGAGGAAGAGAGACCTGCGGCAGATATTCTAAGTGATTTAGATATTGAACAGGACGAGGATCTGATAATGGATAAAGAGAATGTAAGACCTTGCCAGGGCAAATTGGAAACGGGTGATTTTGATCCCAATTTGAATCTGAGTGCCATGGATGCTGAGACTTTCTGAGCATCACTGTGTGGATTGTATAGTAATTTAATATTTAATTTGAGTCGTATTATGATTTTAAATGTTTAAATTATAAGTGATTATTTCCTTTTCGACATGTTTGCATGTTTACCTCTACCAACCTTCACTTTGATTGTTCTGCCACCTCCTGAGGCGAATGGAGAAATGACATTATCAGCAGATCCACCTGAAACGTAATCCATCATCTCCTTTTCATGTTTGGACATTTGCCACTGTGCTGACTTCACAGCCTTCTGGTATTCTATCTGATCTTCGGAATAGTAATCTGTCGACATAGGACCATTGGAGTGGTTGAAACCCTTATTTCCGTATTTCTTTTGGTATCTTTTTGATAATGGGTTCGGCGTTGAATAGACGTTACCTCTTGTGATCCATTGAAAGTTTGAACTCAAATGAGGGGTGATTTTACCAGATTCTGCATTCACAGACACTGGGATTCTTCTCAAGGTTGCCCCACCACATGAAGGACAAAACTGCTTTGCAGTTCCATCCTTGGGGATTGGGAACATTTCAAAACATGCGTGGCATCTCAACATGTAGTTTCTAACTCTTTTGATTTGTTTACCATTCTGGGAGTTGAGAAGGTGAAGACCCATTTGAAGAGAGACGTTTTGACACGCATAATCACCTGTTGACAAAGCGCTTAAAGTTGGAACCACTGTGGTTGAAGTTGAGGCCACAGTGGAGACAGTAGTTGGGATTTCCGCTTCCACGTTATCTGAATCCTTGATCACCATTTCTTGTAAGTTATCTTCTGTGATCCATTCACCATCATCATCATCAGGAGAATATTCCTCATTGAGAGATTCCTCGGTCTCTTCAGGTTTTTCTTCTTCAACAGGTTGATCTTTCTTTTCCTCCACAATCTTCTTAACTACCGGTTTCTTCTTCTTTTTGTTGATGACGATTTCAAATCCATCGTCATCGAATTGAGGTCCCTGGGGTTCTAAATCTTCGACAATTTCCGCTGGTTTCGGATTCTGCTTTTCTTCCAATTCTTTCCTTTCCCTGTATTCCCTGATTCTGATTTGATCCAATTCACGCAGCTCACCGGGAAAATCTCTCAATCTGTCCAATCCATCTTTATTCAAATCTTCATGAATTTCCGCTGCCAATGCAATGATATGGACATCGTTTATACTCAAAACTTGGTTATCCCCTGATTTACGTGCAAATGCCCACACTTGATCGATGAATTTTTGTTTTGGTTGTCTGATCTCAAGTTTATCACCCCAAATCACTAATTGTGATTTCACTCTATCGTCCTTCAATTCCGAATAAACACCCGGAGTGGTGTAAAAATGATTCGCATGTTGTTGTAATTCCGCTGCTGTTTGTGTCAAAAGTGGAGTTGCATCCAAAATAAGGCTTTCTAACATCCTTTAATTTCAATTCAATGAATACATCACTCTATAGGGTGAAAAATTTTAGACAGCTTTCAATTTTTTTTTCCACAGCCTTGAAGTGATGGCCGATCATAAATAAGATGAAGAAACGCTGAGGATCTGGAGGTCTATAACTACGGAAAAGGGACAACGGATCTGGCTTAACGCATCAATGCCTTTTTTCCAGCAAAAAATATCAAAATCAAAGCGATTTCAAGACATCAATAGATGACCCTAGACGACTTCCTAGACGAATTCCTAGAGAATGTCCTCCTTTAATCCCAATTAAGAACAATAAAACAGGTGTTTTTAAGCAATTGCTGGAAACACAGCTTTTCACCCATTAATTGACGATATAACTGTCATTTTAAGCAAATGAGCCATGCGCTCAGCAAAAAGACGGACTAAATGGCATCGATTGATTGGAATCCAAATCCATTCCTTTCATATGTCTGAAACAACTCTTCAAGCTAAGTTGAATTGTTTAATGACCTTTGAAACATCAAATTGCCCAACTTTAATTTGCAAATTTAAACACACTATTTCTTGCCTCAAAATGGCCATTTTGATCCCGCTAAAAAGGTCAAATACAAGAGGTTTGTAAGAAATACATCTTCTCTCTTCTAATGTCACCACGGCCTCTCAATCCTATCAGTAAATGAGATTTCTTCCATTTGAATAAAAACGCGATCAACTCAGAAACAAATTTGCCATCATATGAATCGAACTCTTCAGTGATGTCACATTTAAAAGCTATTGAAAAGTACTTATCGAAGGGAGAAACAGTTAAAGCTCTTGAAGAATTGCGGGATATTTTGAAGACTTATCCAAAAGATGTGAAAGCACATCTTTTACTGACACAGGCATTGATGAGACAACAATCTCTTGATTTGGCATTGGATTCAGCCCAAGAAACGTTCGATTTGGCGTTGGAATTGAAATCAGAGGATGGAATCTATGCCTCTCTTAAGGTGAAGGCCATGTGTCTCTACAGAATAAAAAACTATGACGAATCCTTTAAATGGATCACAATTGCACTAAACTATAACAAGACTGGAGACAACGAAGGTTCCATCTTTAAGGATATGGTCAGAAGAAAGCTCGTCAAAGAGGGATTGTCTCAGAACCAATTGGACAAGAGGGAAAGTGAGATCTTGAACAAATGGAAGGACCCACTGGTTTCAGAGATTCTACCATCCACGAAAACTTCAACACCACCACCTACGAAGACCCAACCGAATATTGCCTTGCCACAACCATTGTCCGCTCCGACGGTGCCAAAGAAGCAGGTTCTGCGTCACGATTGGTACGATTCGGCCGCTTACGTCACCGTGTCAATCTACATCAAGAAGATCGTCCCAGACAGTGTGAAGAGCGAGCTCAAGCCTTCAGGCGTTTCGGTGACATTTAAGGATGCTAACGGGTTTGAATACGAGTGGAATAGCTCCTTACATGGCCCTATTGATGTTGAAAAGTCCACATTCAAGGTGTTTGGTACAAAGTTGGAATACGAGTTGGTCAAGCAGGATAATATTGCATGGCCAGCTTTGGCGTCCACGGAGAATGAAGCGACTGCAGCTACCAGTGACATTTCTGCTCCTAAGGCTTTCAGCAAGACAATCGACTGGTCAAAGGTGGATCTCGAGGGGGAGGAGGAGGAGGATGCCCAGGACAGTGACAGCTTCTTCAAGAAGCTTTACAAGGATGCAGACGAGGACACCAGGAGGGCTATGATGAAATCGTTCAGTGAATCCAATGGCACATCGCTCTCAATGAATTGGGCCGAGGTGGGAGCAAAGCAATGGGACCCTGTCGAATGATGTCAGCGTAAATCCACAATTTTCGATCTTAATCCCCCCGCATAAGCGGAGTCTTTTTAATAAATGTCAATTGAATTGAACAACGGAATAACAATACCACAGGTGGGGTTTGGCTGCTGGAAGGTGGACACCGCCACTGCTGGGGACCAAATCTACGAAGCAATCAAGAGAGGATACCGCTTGTTTGATGGTGCTATGGACTACGGCAACGAAAAGGAGGTCGGAGAGGGGTTCCAAAGAGCAATCACGGACGGACTCGTCAAAAGAGAGGATCTTGTTGTTGTTTCCAAGCTTTGGAACAGTTTCCATCATCCAAAGAATGTTCAATTGGCAACCGAAAAGATTTTGGACGATTTGAAGCTCGATTACCTGGATGTGCTCTACATCCACTTCCCAATTGCCCAGAAGTTTGTGCCAATTGAGAAGAAGTACCCACCCAACTTTTACTGTAGTGAAGAGGGGTGGCAATTTGAAGACGTGCCATTGGCCCAAACTTGGGCCGCTCTGGAACAACTCGTGGAAGTAGGCAAAGTCAAATCCATTGGGATCTCCAACTTTTCCGGGGCCCTTATCCAGGATCTCTTGAGAGGCTGCAAGATTAAGCCTCAGCTATTGCAGATTGAACATCATCCATACTTGGTTCAAGAAAGATTGATTGAGTATGTCAAGTCCGAGGGTATTGCCATTACCGCATACTCCTCATTTGGTCCACAATCCTTTGTTGAATTGAACAGTCCAAAGGTGGCCGCGGTCAAACCATTGTTTGAACACGAAGTCATTATTGAGATTGCCAATTCCCACAAGGTTTCTCCTAGTAAGGTTCTGTTGAGATGGGCAACCCAGAGAGGGTTGTGCGTGATCCCGAAATCAAACAAAAAGGAGAGATTGTTGGAAAATTTCCATGTTAATGACTTCAACTTAACCGAAGAAGAGTTAAAACAGATAAGCGGTTTGGATATAGGTCTTAGATTCAACGATCCCTGGGATTGGGCTAAGATCCCAACCTTTATTTAATCATTTTATAGTGAGATGAGCACTCCCAGTGGAATTTTCCGGTCACCGCTGACACCATCACGACACTGTGGCGCGCATCCCCAGTAAATTCCCCAGTGGGATTCCTTGAACGACACATGAGCCACAGTGCACCGTGCGGTGCGCGGTTAGATATAAACCAGAGCTGGTTCTAACAGCCTTTTCTTCGTCAACGAAGACAAGATGTCAGCTGCTCCATTGAACATTGCTAAGACAATCCAAGTGGCGTTACTCCAATTTTACGCAGGTGCCAACAAGGCGGAGAACTTGAAAAAGGTTACTCAATTCGTCTCCAAGGCGGTTCAACATATCCCGAAGCCCCAATTGGTTGTCTTACCAGAATGTTTCCAATCACCATACGACGTGAATGAGTTCAGAAAATATGCGGAATCAATTCCAGAGGGAGAAACCACTAAGTTCCTCTCGAATCTGGCAAAGGAACACTCAATCACAATTGTTGGGGGCTCTTTCCCAGAATTGGGGGACGATGGTAAGGTGTACAACACCTCTCTGACATTCAACAAAGAGGGAGAAATCATTGCCAAACATAGAAAGGTCCACCTCTTTGACATCTCGATTCCAGGTGGCATCACCTTCAAAGAGTCGGACTCATTGTCTGCAGGTGATAAAGCCACCGTTTTTGAAAACGAGTTGGGGACCTTTGGTGTGGCCATTTGTTACGATATCAGATTTCCCGAGTTGGCAACAGTCGCTTCCCGCCAAGGTGCAGGCGCCATGATCATCCCAGGGGCTTTCAACACCGTTACTGGACCAAAATATTGGACCAAGTTTGCCGTCTCCAGGGCAATCGATAACCAAAACTACATGATTCTCTGTTCCCCAGCAAGAAACGTCCAAGGTGGCGGTTATCAAGCCTATGGCCACTCGATGGTGGTGGATCCAAACGGTGATGTGATTGCAGAGGCTGGTGACGAAGAAACCATTGTTTATGCGGAATTGGCGAAGGAAGTAGTCCAAAAGGCGCGTGAGAGTATTCCAATCACTGTCCAGAGAAGATTCGACGTTTACGAGGATATTTCCAAATTGACAAAAGCTTCTGCTCTTTAAATAATGTTTTATCTAATTAGAAACAAGTGGATCCTCTATACAATTCCTTGATGATCCCCCCTTGATTCACACACACATCAACAATCCCCTCCACATACTCAGGTGTGACCATTCCATACCAATCGATACTTTTAGACGTGCAAACAAGAACGTTACCTGCATAAACATGTCCACTAACATGAGACACCAACCCCACTCTTTCCTTCGGTAAATATCTTTCAAACTCTTTGGCCAATATAGGTCCAATCACCCCACACCGGATATCCCTCTGTTCATGACTGCAAATGAGTATAATCGGCTCATCAACAACATCCCCGATCAATTCCTTATCTTCAACGACTTTACCAAAGAATTCATACAATTTGTTCTTATCAGTGCCAACGGTGACCTTCTTTCCCCCCGGATAGACAAGAAATTGAGCCTCTCCGTCAGTGACTCCAGTTGGGGGGATGGAGCTGTAAACCACACCCACACCAGTGCCTCTCTTCACCGACCCAAGGATACCCATCGGCGTGTCTAGCTGAGCTTCAAGTTTCTTAGGCCATGTGGAGTAGGAAGAGTCTCCGGCCAAGTGAACAACTAACTTCGACATAGGTGGCACAGTCTTGGATATATCGTAAGGCGGTTTGTGAATTGGTGGCAATTTTGAGAGCTGGTCCTCCGTCAAACAATTACAAGGAGCAGAAGTAGGACATCTAGGCACCACTAAACGTGATTGCCATCTTAAACCGAGTCTTAACATTGGAGAAGAGGATGATGAGAGAAAGCGGACGAAACGGAGATCAACGGAGTTAACACATATATTTAAATGTGCTCATTATCTCCGTCATTTAACGGCCGAGGTGATCTGACAAGTTTTATAAGGAGGAGATACCAGATTTAGTGCGGCAAATCAAAATCAATCTTTCATTAAAAACAACTTTTTGGGATATATAGAAAAGAGCCTTGAATTCACGGCGATTTATCGATTTAAAATAAAATTCAATATCGTTCCAATGGTTTATGAAAAATATCACCAACCTGTGGACAAGTAAATAATAAACAAAGATTGGTCGTATATTTTCTCTTATTTACAAGTTAATAATGCAGAAAAGGCATAGCGTTTAATCAAGATATTCTGTTATTATTCCATTTGTTAAAAAATAATTAATTTAGGGTATAAAAAAGCTGTCCTACAATTAAGGTAAAGGTTAATGAGAGGTTCCAAGTTAGAAAATGTCTAGATTAAAATAAAACGAGGAAAAAAGTTTTCCTATCAAAATAGGAGATAAGAGAAGAAAAAGATCAAACTCAATAAGTTGCTATTAGCTTCGACTCTGTAACCTGAACCTTCAATAATTGAGTGCGTTGGTTCATTAGAGTAGGTTCTACTTGTGGATAGCGGATAAAGAGTCCCTGATCCTGTAAATAAAGTTGCATCGGTGGCGGTTGATTCAGTAAGATATGTGAACAAGTTATTGGTTGAGTTACCACCTTGCGAAGGAGATGTACCCGTGTTGGCAATGATGAAACCATTGGTGGTGGTGGCCTCATTGACCGATTTGATAGTGTTGACTTGATTCACAGTCATGGTGGCATTTGTTTCATTGGCAGTGTTAATGTCATTGGATCCTTTAGATGATGAGCTAGTTTCTTCTGAATTAATGTAGCCTGCATTGGAATCGGCAGTGGCCGTTTTCATAGTATCAGTTGAAGACTCGTAAATAACTGTGACAGCGGTTGTAAACAGGGATGTCACTCTTGTTTCTTGGCCTTGAGAATTAGTCTTAACCAACTCAGTGGAGCCAACACTTGTGATTCTCGAAAATGAGTCCCTGGATGATTGTTGAGTGGTGGCAACAGAATCACATGGAACCGTGACAACGGTTGTAAACAGGGATGTCACTGTTGTTTCTTGGCCTTGAGCATTAGTCTTAACCAACTCAGTGGAGCCAACACTTGTGATTCTCGAAAATGAGTCCCTGGATGATTGTTGAGTGGTGGCAACAGAATCACATGGAACCGTGACAACGGTTGTAAACAGGGATGTCACTGTTGTTTCTTGGCCTTGAGCATTAGTCTTAACCAACTCAGTGGAGCCAACACTCGTTATCGTCGAAAACGATTCTCCAGATGTCCGAGTGGCAACAATCGTTGAATCTGATGTTGGAAACTCAACTAATTCAACTGGAACTGTTATGGTAGTTCCAGCTGTTTTAATTACCTTAAAAGTTTCCACGGTGGTGCTTATATTGCCAGTCCAATATCTGGTGGTAGTTCTCGTTGCAGATAATGGTAACCTAATAATTTCCACCGGTGATGTGACCACAACTCCTAGTGATGTGTAAGTAGAAGTCAAGTATTCAAAGTCTGTAAACGTTCCTGTCCAATAATCGGTGACCGTCTTGGTAGCTTCTAATGGTGGTTGTGTAGAGGCAGATGATGGCAAAACAACGACCTCCAAAGATAAAGTTTTCACAGCATTATTCGAAGTGACAGTTATAGATGAAAATTGAGTGGTAGTATATGTTTGTGTCCAATAACTTGTAATGGTCTTTGTATTGTCATTTCCGTTAGAAATAATTGAAGAGGATGTTGTAACGTAAACTGTTGAAGACACGCCAGATTCTGGAACTTCAATCAAGGTGACTGCAATATTCATCAATTGACCATTAGGTAAGAGTTCAGTATAACCAACAATTGTTCTCCCAAGACCTGTGCCCGACCAAGATGTTGTACTAGGAGTTGGAATCAAAAGGACAGTTTCAAATGATGTGATATCATCCGCTCTCTTGTACAAAGCGCCCCCATCTGGAATATACAAACTGTCATTGATGTATGTTAATGTCAGTGTGGATGTGTAATCGTTATACCAAACATAATTAATTGTCGGCGTTTCGTTTGATGTGATAGAGGATGATGAACCGGAGGATGTTATGCTTGAAGAGATCGTTGATGTGGTTGAAATGCTTGATTCTGAAGAACCAGGGGTTGATGAGGTTGGTAAGTTTAATTCTGAAGAACCAGAGATGGAGGTGCTTGACATGCTTGATTCTGAAGAACTAGAAATGGAAGAACTTGATGAGATTAATTCAAACGTGTTAGACGTGTAAGTCACACTCACACTAGTGCTAGAAGAAGTCATCACATTAATGCTACTAGATTGCTCAGTGTTTGTACTTCCAAATGTTGTCATTACGGAAGAAACTGAATCAGTTGCTGGTATTGACCCAGACGAAATTTCACTAGACGAAGAAAGCCTAGATAACATAATGGAACTTGAAAATGATGATGATGATGTTGGGAATGGTGTTTCGACAACAAGAAGACTAACAGGGGAAAGACCATATTCGGCATCGAAGTAAGTAAAAACAACCGTCCCAGTGATTTCAGATGAACCTGAGTAACCAATGGCAGTTGGAGTTGGAATCAATAATGCTGTTTCAATGGACGTGGAATGTTCAGCAGTATCGGTAATAACAGCATTCACTCGCAAAAGTCCATTGACAGTTGTTGGATCATAAATTTTACCATCCACCCATGTGATTGTTGTAGTGATGGTGGATGTACCAGACCACACATATTCAAACTGCCACGATGTTGTTGAGGTCGTCGAGGTTGATGATGTGATTGGAGCCACAGATGATATGGATAGCGCATACGACGAACCAGCTGAGCTGGATGGCATAACAGAGGAGGCCACGCTGGATGGGACATTGGATGACGACACCGAACCTGCAACCGACCAAACAGCTGGGCTGGTTGGGGCCACAGAGGAGGCCACGCTCGATGAGACATTGGATGACGACAGGGAACCTGCAACCGACGAAACAGCTGAGCTTGTTGGGGCCACAGAGGAGACCACGCTCGATGGGGCCACAGAGGAATCCACGCTCGATGAGACATTGGATGACGACACGGAACCTGCAACCGACGAAACAGCTGAGCTGGTTGGGGCAACAGAGGAGGCCACGCTCGATGGGACCACAGAGGAAGCCACGCTCGATGGGACATTGGATGACGACACAGAACCTGCAACCGACGAAACAGCTGAGCTGGTTGGG
>JAJMJM010000054.1:0-34106 GCA_030563565.1 Saturnispora sekii
CACCCTCACTCGAGGTGTTCGTCTGATATATTATCTTCTTAACAAACGACATTGAAGAAGAAGAAGGGCAGAGAGATGGCAAACGGCGTATGGGAAATTGCAATTTATCTATTAGATGTGATGGAAGATGGAAAAATGTGTCAGGTCATTGGTTAAGTCCGTTTTGAACTCAAATTTGGTATCCAAATGATCACAAGAACAACCTCAATCGATTCTCATCAACCATATATACCCATCTGGTACAGTTGCTCTTAAAACGACGAATGAATAGGTTTAATGCCGTTGTAATGCCTTTAATTGAAAATTTTTTCTTTAAGGTGCCGTAGAGGAAAAGAAAGAAATGAATAACACCATCAATGACATTTATTTGTTATCTATCGTAGGAATCAAGTTTGATGATGAAATATCAAAATTTGGATTTCCATATGGCATCATACGGATTATTGGCACATCTTAAGCGTTCATAAGCCGAATTGAGAAAAGCGTCCATTTTCGGAAGGTGTGAGCGATTTTTTTGAAATGCCTGATGGGGCGCTTCCGAAAACGGACGTCACGTGACAGTTTTTGGAGCCGTTCGAAGATGCTTGAGTACAAGTAAGGGCCCTATAAATTGTTGATGCTATAACCCTTATCGTTGAGATTCTTAACAGTCCAAGCCCAATTTTCCTCGGCATACTTTTCCTTTCTGGCAATAAAACTTGGGGTTGATTCTTCACCGAAAGTGACGAAGAACTTTCCGTTATCTCTTGCTAAATCTAGATCATCACTGGCAGCACATTTAAGTGAGGCCCATGAACCTTCCTCTGTGGAAACTCCAATGAAATACTGTAAAATTTGGAACATAATCCAGAACAAGGAGCCGAATATTGGCCATTCCGTTAAATGGGTGAAAAGGTTTGTTTTGAAGATGATACCAGGATGGACGGCAACACTCAAAACAGTTGGATGCCTCTTAGCCAAAGATTGGATAAATTGGATTCCAACGCATTTGGTCATACCATACCGGACCAAACTCCAGAATAAGTTGGGCCAATAGTTAAATTGGGAATCCAAATTGAATTTGAAAGGTGCAAGCCAATGGCCCAGAGAAGATAAAAACACAATACGGGGATCTTTCACACCGGGGGATTCCAACATCGGTATCAGCTTGTCTGTTAAGACAAAATGTGCAATATAATTTGTCTGTAGTTGAACCTCGAATCCATCACAAGATTGTCCATAAGGCACCGCCATAATACCGGCGTTCAGAATCAATATATTAAGAGTCTTTTCTCTCAGCTGGAGTTGCTTAACGCATGTATCAACCGTTTTCAACTCTAGAAGATTCAAACTCAAAGTATTAAGTTCACCCAAATGTCTATTTTGGGATTGAAGAGATGTAAACTGCTCACGCTGAGTCTTTGCTTCTTTTTTTATCGATTTGATGGCCTTTTCAAGCCTCTGTGCATCTCTTCCTGCCAGATACACAATGAAGCCATGAAGATATAAATTGAGAACAGTGTGATAGCCTATGCCAGAGTTACCTCCGGTGATAAAACATACGCGACGGTCAACCCGAGGGTTGTAGTAGGGTAACGTTTCCGGTGTGAATGTCATTCCAATTATAAGAAGGAACAAGGCGTCTTTACTGGGGCAAAAAATCCTCAGTAGCTCAGCAATTCTATTCAAATTTATTCATCTTAAAATCTAAAGTAATTATAGACCTTTCAATTACAAGTTCTTAATCAAAACAGCAGGTTGACCAGGGACGGCGTTTTCAATCGACTTCACCTTTTGTGGAATGTCAACCTTGGCACCGTTGGTGTTTTCACCGGTGGCATCACCATTTTCAAATAAGACGATTTCCACTTCAGTGACGTTACATGAAGCTGGGGCCTTCTTCAGAACATCCCTGGATTGGTTGACAACGTCCAATTCATCAAAGATCAGTTCTCTGTTGAAAACCTTTTCAGCACCTTCAATAGCCAATTGCTTCTTGATTTCACTGATGAAAGGCATAGCTCTCTTCATCTCCTTACCGTCAACGTGCTTCTTCAATTCAGCATTATCGTTCAACTTTCCTTCATCATACAACTTCTTAGCAACATCAACAAACTTTTGTTGCCATTCTGGGAAAGACTTGGAAACGTAAACCACCAACTTGGAAGCGGCATCCTTATCCAAATCAGTGCCCTTGCCACCCTTTTTCTTCTTCAAAGCTTGACCCTCAGATTCTCTAATGGTTCTTTGCAAGTCTCTGATATAAGCCAAGGCGGCGGTCCATTCCAAGGAACTTTGAATAGTCTTTGGCCATTGTGCCTTGTGGATGGAATTCTTACCCAAGATCTCTCTGTAGACGAAATCAGAGAAGTGAGGAGTAAATGGAGAAATGATGATAACTTGAGTTTCAATGAACTTCAAGACCAAATCCTTATGCATACCAACGCCTGAGGAGGTGGTGACATCTCTGTAAAAGTCTCTGGAATATTGGTAATCGAACAAGGCGGATTTCAAAGCAGCCTTGTAATAAGTGGCATCATAATGCTTGTAAGCTTCATCAATCAAGGTGTTCATTTCGTTATCGAAGGCCTTATCGAAAAAGTTATATTCACCTTCTCTCAAATCGGTAGACTTGACCATTTCATCAGCCCATTCCTTCAGATTGTACAATCTCAAAATGGCGGCGTTGGCGTTGGTTTCATCAAAGTTTGCATCTTCAACAGAATCACCAGAATCGGCAAAGGCAATTCTGGTAGCATCAGCACCAAATTTTTCAACTAATTGGATCAAGGTTCTAAAATTACCAGTAGACTTTGACATCTTGGCATTGTTCAACATCAAGTGACCATTACATCTGATACCCTTTGGCCAAAATTGTTTGGAGAACAGGGCAGTATGACAGTAAATGTAGAAAGTCAAATGGTTTGGAATCAAATCCTTACCTGAGATCGATTCTTCCATTGGGTAGAAGTATTCGAATTCTCTTCTCATCAATTCCAATTTGGATGCTTCAATTGGTAACCCTTCAGTAGATTGGGCTCTACAGAAGATGTAATCAAAGACTTCATCAGTCATTTGATCAGCAGTAATACCCAGTGGACCGATTTCCTTACCATAGAAATCACTGTGCAAAAGGTGACAGATGGTATAGAAGGATTGGTAGACGGTGGAATCAGAAAGAGATTCAACAAGGTACTTTTCATCCCATGGAATTTTAGTACCCAGACCGTAAGTTCTTGACAAAGCCCAGTTCTTCAACCAGTCAAGAACACCCTCAAAAGCGTTCTTAGTTTCGTGATGGAAACATTGCATTTGTTCAAGACATTCTAGAGCTTGAGATTTCCAGTTTTCTTCACCGTAATCCAAATACCATTGATCTTCAAGGGAAACAATACATGAATCACCTGATCTAGACATGACAACGGATTCTGGTTCGTTATAAACGATGGCCTTACCAGCAGCAACCAAATCAGCCTTAACCTTTGGCTTGGCGGTTTCAACAGATTCACCTGCGTATTTACCAATGATCATGGTACCATTGTAGAAACCTTCCTTGTAAGCCAATTCCTTAGCATTGGCCAATTGGACGGAATCCTTTGGAGAGTTGATCTTAAGATCATTGACAAGGAATTCTGCACACTTTTCACCGTACTTTTCGGTCTTGACAATTGCAACAGGCTCTTCAATGACCCATTCCTTTTCGATCTTATAGTATTCAGGCTTGTTGAAGAGATCTCTAGTGGTGACAAAATCATCAGGGGAATCGGATGGAACACAAGTGACCACACCAGTACCCTTAGTCTCCAAGATGGTTTCCATTGGCAAAACTCTCAAAGTTTCATGAACGGCCAATGGAGCGTGAATCTTAGAACCCACCAACAAGGAACCATTGATGGTAGCAACAGAAGCGTAATCACCTCTCTTTGGAGTGAGCTCTTGGTATGACATGTTCTTGAATGCTCTTTCGGTACACACAAAGTAGTCACCATTACCGGCATCAAAGATACCATAGTTGATTTTTGGTGAAACAAAACAACAAGTTTGACCGTACATTGTTTCCGGTCTCAAGGTGGCAGCCACCAAGTAGACATTCTTACCTTCCAAGTCAAAAGATTGAGATTTGAATTCATCCAAGGCAGATTGGTTGAATTCTGTGATTTTGATCTTGATACCGGTGTATTCTTGAGGCAAAACACCTTCACCGGATTGTCTATCGTGGTCCATACAAGGTTGACCATCCTTGACAGAGTAGATGGTGAAACGCTTACCGAACTTGATCTTACCGAGTTCTTTCAATCTGTTCATTTGCCAACGGATGAAGGCATCATAGTAAGGGTTCATGTCGGTTGTGATCATTGATCTTCTCCAATCCACAGAACCACCAAATGCTTCGACGTGGGATTTAACCAGAGGTGGGAAGAATTCCAACCAATAGTATGGATCAGCAAACTTCTTGATGTCTTCAACTGCAATACCCAATTGAAGCATGATTTCAAATTGGAATTTCGCTCTGCCGGTCTTCTGAGCAACCTTTGATTTTTTAGCCTTGAACTTTGTTGGGTCAACCTTTGCCTCCTTTGTTTCCTTCACTTCTTCTGGAGCTTCATCAGTCTCCTTTGGAGCCTTTGCAAAATCATCGCCAAAAAGTTCCAGTTCTCTCTTCAGCTTATCTGCAGCAGCCAAGATAGGCATACCGGTACAGTGGAACCCTAATGGATACAATGCTCTCTTACCTCTTAATCTTTCAAAACCGGTTGCGAATTCCGCCTTGGAGTAGGTAAAGGCGTGACCAGCATGCAAAACACCGTTCATGTATGGGTAAGCCATTGATCCCATGTACTTTGGATAAGCCAAGTGTAAATCTTCCAATGGAGTACCATAAGCAACTTCTTCCTTAGTAGGAGCGTTCACCTCATGGGGTTTTTCCTCATTCCAAATAGATTGGTATTTCTTTTCGATGGCGACAAGAGTGTCCCTTCTACTGGTATTTTCCATCTCTAATGTACAAAGAAGAGGTTTATGACTGATTCACCACCAACTTTTCACGGAATGGAAAATTTTCAAAGGTGGGTCACGTGAAGATTATGTAATGCTGTCAAAAAAGATTTCGTGTCACTAATACTTTTGATGTTAAGCTCAGCAAAGATCATCAAAGTATCAATGAAGGCCTTTTGGAATGCCACA
The DNA here is from genome assembly GCA_030563565.1 of Saturnispora sekii. Classification (NCBI taxonomy): domain Eukaryota; kingdom Fungi; phylum Ascomycota; class Pichiomycetes; order Pichiales; family Pichiaceae; genus Saturnispora; species Saturnispora sekii. The sequence goes on from JAJMJM010000054.1 coordinate 5,164, forward strand.
ACGGTGATTTGAGGTAATTGAATATTGAGCACGCTTATTACCATGGATCCTATGTGATGGCTGGCTGTAACGGGTAGGACACCGTGACAGTTGTTTCCTTAAAAGCTCTATTTGTAGTGAGTGGACGGTATTCAGACGGGTGATTGACAAGATTGGATTGAATGTTATGGTATGACAGATTATATGGAGAACAAATTCACTTCCTGATTGATAACATGTGGAAAATGAATGTCTCTTTCATCATTCGGCTTAAAGATAAGTGGCAAAGCAAAAAAGCTGTTGCCGTTATCCTGTAGAAGCTGTGCAGTCTATGTGGCAAGCATTTTTTGAACATCTTATGATAAAAGAGCACTATTTATGAGCGTCGAATGCAATTTATTATTCAAATAATCTTCTCAGGTATTTAGCTGTAGCTGGAATGACTCATCAAATTCCAAAACAATCGGGAAATTTTGCATTCATGACGTTTCAGTCTTAGAGGGAAGTCTCACGCTTCGTTTAATAACATGATGCTAATCGTTTTCTTTGTTTTCTGAGTAATTTTGAAAAAAGGAAGGTGTTGCGACACAGCTTTTATTCAAACAATTTAATACAATGAAAATTGTAGCAAAATAGTTTAAACCTCAATAAGAGAGAAAATTGAGGATCACCATTGATCAATAATTGAATATTCCACGTCAATATTTCTATCGGCCGAGACACATTTCTGACTTTCCATTTGATTCTCAGGTATATTGCATTCAACATTTGCATTTCTTCCTTTCTCTCTCATAAAACTGATAAGTCTTTACTTGGGTGGATTTGTTTTTATTGAATTATAAGTATGATCTTGCAAAAATATGGTATCTCCTGGCTGCATCCGCACGGTGTACATAATCGATTATTTCTTGTTTGAAGGGGAACTAATAGACAGGACTCAAGAAGCCATATTTTCAAAATTTATAAAATTAATTAGCTAAGGTCCCTTTTCATGGCTAAATGCTCTATATGAGCATATTTTATTGGAAACAGTTTTTTACTCCAAGGGGTATTTTTTGTTAAATAACAACCCATCCGGCTCCCGCTTTCTACCAGATTTTTTGCGTAGCAAGAATTTCTATAAAGGACTTAGTTATCTTCAAATTTTCCATTCTCTATTTGTAATAAAATCACAGGTCTCTTTGGATATGATGCGGAAAATCACTGATTTTACTTGTAAAATCAATTACAAATAGCAAACCACAATTTGCACTGATTGGAAATTGCAACATATATGGAGTTTTTTGATCACCTACCCCTGGGCCATCAAATTTGGGTTTCAGAAGGATTAAAATGGACTTATGGATATTTCACCGTTTTCTACACATTGTGTCGGTATTTCATCTGATTGCCGATTTTCAGCACACGTTCCTGGATGTGCCGTGCCTTACACGGTTTTTTATTGCGCCACTCAGGAACCAATAAGTAAATCTATTCATTCAATTTGTGGAAAAAAATATCCACGTTGTGTCCATAATATTAACCACAGTTGTGAATACTTTAGTTAATGATTTTTGTTGTGCCCCTATATAATAACAAAAAGAAGAAAATTATAAAAATCGTTGAAAGTGTACAACAATTGAGATTAGCTGAAGAAGAGATTGAAATGTAGCTCATCTTCAATGAATATACGTAGGGACATCGGCATTCTGGGTTAAATGAAAGAAATCAAGTCATGAAAATTCATAGAGTAAGTGTAAAATCCCATCCAAATTCGTTAATTAATATGCATAATATTTATACACTACAAGGAGAACTTGTCTCCTTTTATAGTGAAATCTTGGTTATAAAGGGGAGTGGATTCTTTGGAGATATGGAGCCTGATATTATTATAATATCCTCTCTCTTACAATGGAGATGAGTAATTCTTTACTCATGTATCGTACCATGTCGAGCCTCCAGTCGTACCATCTGTTGAGCATCCACTCGTATAATCTTGTTGTACGGGCCAACGAGGAATCCACCCCCCGTTCACAGTAAGTGCAAGCAACACAGACAATTTTGAGGCAACAATTGAGCTGAATAAGCTAAATTCAGGCTACCAATAGGCCTGTTATGTGTCGATTATAAACATCTAAATATCGCGTTAATAACACCACAAATCAGTTTAACCCTGACAAAGAAGGCCATTCATTGTATTCAGATAAGTGTGGGTCATTTTTTGGGACTGTGAAACAATATTTTGAGAGCACCTTCTCCAAGACCGACTGGATGGAGGCCCAGGGAAACATTTTGAATTCCCTGCCACGTGCAATGGGAGATGAATATTTATATTCCATAAGACGCTCCAGAAATATCCTTTTTAATGCTTTGTTTGTAGTGAATGGGTGATACTTGATTGTGTCATTTAACATTTCTGTCTTGAGGGTGAAGTTAGATTGAAAGCCCCTCATATTTGATCTTATCCGACTTCTATGAATTTTAATTAGATGAACAGGGAGCCTCTCCTTCAATGATAAAATAAATTCAATAACCTTTAGCATATCAATACTAGAGATGTAATATTGTTCCGTAAGGTCTTTTGGTTCAAAAAGAATTCTATCATCCATTTCATTGCATCCAGTTTTAGAGTAATCCAAGAGGCAAGACACATCAATGTAATGATTTCCATCAATTGTTATTCCTTCCCTTCTGCTTCCAGTGGATGGGGGAACCACAGTACAGAAAATATCCAATTTGGACCCCGTTCGGATTCTTTCAAACCGGACAATTTTTCTGAAGTCGAATACTTCTTGCGGTAACCAATTGGAGTGACAAATATTGGAGACACTGGCACCATGGATTTGGAAGTCACACGCGACACCTTCAGTGTCTGGTTCACCAAAATCAAATTCTGGGACCCTCTGATCCTCTTCTGGTCCAAAACATCCGACTAGCGGTGGTGATGCTGAGATATTATCAACATCAAGGAAGATGTCTTCAATATTTGTGCCATCCAAGTGAAGGGCTTTATCAGATTCAGTGGATGGTGGGAAACATGCTGATGGTGGGGGAAAATTGCTAGACATAAGTGGTGTAATTTGACAATTCATCATTGAACCTTAGTAAAAGTGTGATTCAGATGGGGAACGACCCTGTTTAAATACTGCGGCGGTAAATATTATTTTTAAGGTCATTTTGGGAAAAGATGCAGGCAACGTTAAGGAGCATATGCACATTTTATTACCGTGTTTCTGCTATGTACTAAGATGTGGGAAAACTGCTAACAAGAAGGTAATCTTTCAACCAATTAATATCAATCCAGATTAATTGTGTTAGTACGTCCCCAACGGCAACATATTGGAAAATACAGAGCATAAATCAATCATGCGTAGCACACTTTAGCGGCAAACATATTTCTCGGCCGTAAAACGGGAGAACCCGCCTATGCTTCCTAGTTGATGACCATTACGTCACTAGCAGATGTTCTTTTTTTTTAAGCCACGTATGGCTACATGCATATGTGGTGAAAGTGGAGAAAGAGGTATTGATGTATTGATATCATTTGGATATCCTTTTAGTGTTTGACGCTGTAATGTAAATATTGCTTTTTTTTTTGGGAGGCGCTCAAATCCATCACGCAACAATTTAAGCTTCTATGCATATGTATATGCGTATCGTTATCTCCAGGTATGTTGGACAGCTGCATATAGTGATCGGTTAATCCCGGAAGCCACATTTTCCGGCAATATTCAGGTCTATAAAGTAGGGAACCAATGTGTGCGTTTGTGTAAATAATATTTTAATTGGTGTACTGAAGGCAAACCAAAGGTTTTTAATTGGCATTTTAGGAATTTTAGGTGTACAATCTGCAGGCCGGAAAACCCCGGTGGGTGTCTGAGGTTTTCAATTAGCAGCCTAGATATTATGAGCATTAAATTTGCACGCTGGAAAACGCTGATGATAACCCGGTAATGAACATAATTTTCTTTGTAGAAACCACCTAATTTATGTCCATCAATCAGTACTTAAACCCTCTCCCTAAATAAAATTTGAATATGCATGCAAGCTGGGATTGATTGGAGTTTTTTGGCCACCTTGCATACATTTTAAGCCTCATTTTTGTTTGAGGTGGGGTTTGCTTCTTTTGCTCAAGCTAAAACAAACCTTACTTGGTTGTTACACTCAAAAAAATTGTTTTGAATTCATGCAACAAACGAGTGTTGTATTATCGACTTTGAAATGGGCCACCATTAGTTACTCAAGTCTGGAGTTACGTAAGCAGAGCACACATTTTCCCCCACTTACGTAAGCGTCACTTCCTCACTTCCCTCCCCCTCACCTATCACTCTATTCTTTATAAAAGAGATGGATTTTTATTTAGACACTACGTTGGCGATCACTCATTCGCTAGAGCGAAACAAACCTCTATTGGTTTTAATTGATAGCGGTGCAGGAGACACTATGGTCTGGTTTGATGGTAACTTTAAGGGCAGAAATTTGGAATCAGCCGTTATTCCGTTAAAGATTAGGTTTGAAAGCCAAGATTACAGAAATTTAGCACAGTTTGCACCCAATATTAGTCAAATGGGCAAGATGGGTGTTTTGGTACTTTTTTCAGGTAAAGTTCTCACTCAAATTGGGTCTAATTGTACACAATTGGAAATTCAATCCCTTATATCCGAATTGATAGGGATGATGCCACCAGTTGAAACTCCGGTAGAGGATAACCCGGAAAAACTAAAATCCCAACGGAAACCAACCAAGACGCTGATATCAAAGTTAATTAAGGAGGAGAAGAAGCCAAAGATCAAATCTAAGCCTTCATCTTATCTGATTCAGATTAAATTGTTGAATGGTTCAACAGTACGTCAACAGTTCAAACCAGAAGATAAATTATACATGGTGAGGTCATTTATTTTGAGTAGTAACCCGGAATATAACAATTACCAATTCTACTTCTACAAACCAATCGAAAGAGTGACATTGGGGGAATCGGATGAATTGAAATCGGTTAATGATTTGGATTTGAACATGTCAACTTTGATCATCAAATTGGTAGACCCACAAGAAATACCCATTAATATGGAATCATCAAACCCATTCAAGTGGATGAAAACTACTTGGGATTCATTTTGGCAGCATAATAAAGATGTCAACAAACAAAATAATGATTCCGAAGCCATTGAGGAAGAAGAATCCGATTTAGAATCATTTCATTCTGCCATGACACCTATTACACCCTCTTTGAGACCAAATTTGAGCTCTTTTTCTCTATATGGCTCACAAGGCCTTGTATCTAATCAAAGTTTGAAGAATGTGACACAGAGAGAAGAAGGTGAAAATTCATCTACGGTGAAGAAGGAGGAAAAGAACTCCCGGGATGTGGGCAACGGAAATAACATCACTTTGCAAAGGTTATCACCTTGAATCAAATATCATCAATTTGCAAAGATTATCTCTTTAATTTAAATACCTGTTTAGATATCTATAAATCTAATACATTATACGAAATGCAAAAGCGGATACTATTAAACGACAAACACATAATAAAAATCATCATTTATTATAGATTAGAAAAAGAACTTGCTAACAATTGTAAAATTCATGTCAAACCACTTCAACAAGATTAGATTCACTCCCATTCCCCCACACACCTTTTTTTTAATTGGTATTGGTATTGAAAGCCATTGGATCGGTAAACTCATCAAATATCAATGAATATATATCGGTTAAAACCTCACCACCGGAATTGCTCAGGTTCACCGATCCATTGCTTGTTGGGGGCGGTGTATCCAGTTGGTTAAAATCAAGGGGACTCTCCACACCACCTGGCAAAAATGATGGAGAGGAGTCCTTCAGCTCAGGCAACGTCATTGAAGAGCCCTTTTGTGATTTTATATTGAAATTGTCCAAATCGTTCATTATTGAACTCAAATTTGACTCACTCAGGGTCATAGCGACAGGTTTTGAACTGAAAGTTTCCAATGTACCTGTAAAATCACTCATGTTGGTGTTGAAAAATGGATCAACACTTGAGGCACTAGAATTAGAGTTGGAGTTCTTCAATAATATTGAAGTCAATGAATCTTCCCTCTTGATATCTTGATTCGAAGATGATCTTGATGTGTGGCTGAATAGAGAATCATAATGGATCTTCTTCACAGGATTTGAATCCTGCTTTGCTAGATTTGAAGAGGAAGGTCTCTTTTTAACAGGATCTGTATCTGAAATCGATGTTAAGTTGTTTGAGGATGACCTCTTCTTAGTCAAAGATGGCTCCAATTCGGGTTTATAATTGAAGGAACCCATTTGCAAATCGCTCTCACTAACAACAGCATTATGTCTCTTTAAAATTGCGTCCACCATTTTGATCAGTCTTAAACAGGTTGGGTTTCCTTTGCTCAAAATCATCAATGATTTCTTACCCCTGAGGATATCATCCCACCACTCATTCGAATGTTTCGAAGTTGGGTTTGAACATATACAGGCCAAAGGAATAAGCAGAGCTTGAAAAAGAAAATATGTGGTGTACCAAATCCCCAATGCAGACCTTCCTTTACCACTAAGACCATTTTGCAAATAGTCCAAAATCGATTTGATAGTATCACTAGCAGCTTGAAGACAGTATCTTCTTGCATTTTTGGACTTTTCACTCAATGTGGCCTTCTTTTCTTCCTCAGATGCGTTTGATGTAAAAATCCCTTGAGAGATTAGGACGATCTTTTGCCAAATAAATGGCCGGAAGATTAATATTTGCAAATTCTCCAATCGCCAAAGCAATCTACACTTTGCCAAGGCGAACCATTCTGGGATGACATCAAAGTATTGTGAAACATCCTGGGTTCTGAAATATTCCGGCATTTCCTTTCTAAAATCGTCCAATTTTTGGTTTAAATCCCAACATTCCAACAAAGTAGGTGGTGTCTTAGAGATGATTCTTGTGCAGAATGAGTCTGTTAGGATTGTCAATTTGATCTGGCTGATCATTGCGGAGTAAATCGTTGGTTCATCGCTCTCTGGGATGATACCTGCTTCACTGTATTCTCTCAAAAAGATTTCGTCCTCCAATAAGACGTCCAACTGGGCATCGGAGATGTTTGTTGGGATTCTCACATCGACGGAATCGTAAGGTGGCAGATGGGAAGGTCTACCGAAGGTGATGGCAGCTCCGGAGTCGAACATGTACAAACACCACCATACCCTCCTTTTCACCTCTGCGTCGACAATAAAGTCCTTGATTTCCTGCAGCGTGGAATTTGGCTTCAAACAGATATCCTTGTGGATACCCAAGGAGATGGCCATGGAGATAGCCAACCCGAGGTAATTCCAACCCGTGTTTGGTTTATTTCTCTTTTGGACGTAATTTGACAACAAAATTATTGCTGTCAACAGTTCGATGTTACCAGATTCAAAAACGTTGGAATCATTCTTCAGAAGCTCATCCTTGGCCTTATTATAGTAGTAGAGGTCATAATTTGTCGATTCTCCGTAGATGCTCCAACATCCTAACGCCAAAATCGAGTAATAAAGAGGACCCTTCAATCCCAAGTTGTTCATGAACTTTGGTTTATTAACCAAAGGATAAGAAGTATGATAATAGGTGAAATACGAGTCAATAAATCTCATTTGAACCTTTGGTTCGTCCAAAAACTTCACATTAAACGCGTTAAATCCATCTGTTGCTTTTGCTGGATTCAACTTCACCTCATCACCCTTGATTAAACGTAAAACAGTTGAACTGGACCCCGGTCCCAAGAACCCGGTGTTGGACCCGGTGTGGGCACCCATGCCCTCCAGTGAGGGGTCGGTATCCCCGTCCTCAGTCCAATCAAACACAACTCTGCTATGTTTCGAGTTTGAAAGATACATATCCGGCAACTTGGGACCCTCTTCAAGGGGCTTTGATTCGGTCTTGTCGGAGTCCAAATCGTCCAAAAGTTCGTCCACGGTCTTATCTGGGGCCACCCTCTTCAGGATCTCCTGCATCTTCGCCAACTTGTCCTCCACCTCTGTCAAATAGGCCCGAGTTAAGGGACTTCTCACAGCCTTGGGTGAATAGATACAGTCCCATCCATGGGCCACACACTTAGTACATTTTGGTACCTCTTTACTGCACTTTAGTTTTCTCTTTCTGCAGCTGTCGCAAGACTGCACTGGTTGCATAGTCATTGGACCAGGAGAAACAAGTGTTCTCTTAATTAAAGAGATATTGAATAACGCGATGGGTAGTGATGCGGCCCCTCCTCCGCGGAAAAACCACCCCACTTGTCTCGGATAAACTTCAAAACACGCTCAGCAAGACATAGAAGTAAACAAAAAATCGGCCAACAAAAGCCAAGCGGCGGTATACCGCAAGGCATGAACATGTTTAGAAAAGGGGTTTAATTCGGATAGTTTACAAAGAATTTGAGTGTATTAGTGGGGTTGTTGGTGGGTGTATGAGGGGTAGATGCTTTTTTTTTGGCCAGAGACTGGCCGTTTAAAGAGGATCAACGAGAGCCTTCGTAGTAATTCCAGCAGAGAGAAGCGGTTAAGTAGGGGAATGTGACGTCATTGTAGGACTTAGCGGAACCTCAGGTGACAGGAGAAATCGGATGATCTACGCTCCAAACTACTCCGATGCCTCATGTCAAAGCCGTTCAACTGATATTATATAAGGTACAATGGAATATCTACACCTTTCAGACCTGCTGAAAGTGACAGAGAGAGTGGTGGGGGGGGTGTTGGTGGCGATAAGGTGGATGTAGACTTTAGTACAGTGCTAGGGAGGTCTTGATTGATGTTCTGGCTTCACCGGGGATACATTGTCTACATTATCTCCGATATCGTATGTCTCGTCGATTCGGTGTGCTACAGCGGGATTAAGGGAATAAACCTAAGAGGACGCATCTTGGAGAGTAAGATGTAAGGGAAAAAGGTGGGTATTGGAGCAGAATGAGTGTGACCACTACAAGATGATTGAGGAAGACAAGGCCGGCTGTGGTAGGGCGAGTGGCTAGCTGTTACCGCCATTTGGACCCACAAGTGCCGAGCAGTTACCGAACGGTGTTTGAGCCAAGCATGCATCACCAGTTGATCGATCTGTGAGCTGCACACGAGATATAGTTTACACCTCACGATCTAGCTCCTGGCGCAGATTGAATGCCGCAGCATAAAGATACTGTGGGTTCGCTCCGAGAAGGAGCCAACCAGCCAATGGTGACTGTGCCGTACAGCTCCAGTGGTAGGGGTGAAACCGTTACTGCCCTCGACGGAACAACCTTTGCCCATCTACGGAACAACCTCCGCAAATCTATTTCTCATATCAATCACCTTAAACAATCCCCGGACCTCTTATAAGTCGCCACAATAACTCATAAACAATGGCCCCATTCATCCTTGACTCTGGTTCACACCCCCACAATATCTTCATTGATATCGCGTCTTCACCACCTGTAAAACACCCTCAACCTCCTCATTTCTAGTGTCGTTTCTAAACAGACTCAAAAGATAACTCATAGCACCAAGTAACTGCATCCATTTCCCCTGCTTCTTCCTCACTAGACCCAGGTTCAAACACACATCAACCAAGTAACTCAAGCTGTCCCAAACACATTTGGTCCTCTCCTGAACCACCACCGTAGACCAGTGAACAAGCTGCGGTTCCATCTCCTTACGAATTGCCAGTGTATATCTTTTCAAAAGCCCCCACTCCTTCTTTATCATCGCCAGTAAACCACCAAGCATGACGTATCTGCTCACACTTCTCCGAAGTTGGAGAAGAGAATATACCAGGTAGAGCTTGTTGATCTGACGGATCCCCCAATGGGCCCATTTGAGCGGTTTCCATTGGAAAACAGATGGAAAAAAGGCTTGCAAGGTAAGAAGGTTCTCCATCGAAAAGACAACCTGCTCCAGAGCGTCCAACGTCCTGTGTTCCAATCTTTCTAACGCATTTTCCGGAACCCGACGCCATTCTTCTTGTTCTGGGGTCTCCAATGGAGATTGTGGCTCGCAAAAAATGGTTTCCAACCCCATTTTCTTCAAATAATCACTTTCAATCGAATCCTCAACAGGATGCCCATTCAATGTCATTGTAAATACACCTTTTTTGGTTCTATACGGGATGAAGTCTGTCATTTTTAGAATCGTGCGCGCCAGACCGTATAAATATCCCTCAGCGCCCACCCCAAATTTTTATGGTGACCCCCACTACAGCTTCTTTACGGTAAAATGAGTAGTAGAATTGAAGAATTTAAACGTATTTTTAAAGAGTTGAACTCCGTCAAACCACCGGGAGTGTCGGGGTCGAGAATTAAGACTTTAAAAGAGATTTTTCTAAATAATTTGGACCTGGGGGAAGAGTTGACTCCCATCATGATTGATTCCTGTAAGTGTACAATTAAATCAAACAAGTTGGGCGCAATGTATGTCCTTGATGCTATCATCAGAGGGTTGGCCGATTCCCACCCGGCCAGTGAAACTACAAAGGCAACACTGGGTGCTGTGGAGGGTGAGATCGAGAGCTTGATTGGAGACTCCCTAGCGGGGGCCACTGACGACGTGAGGGATAAAATCGGTAAATTAGTGGACATTTGGAGCCAATGTAATACGTTCGATCCAAAGGTGATTAAAAATATCAGGGATACCCATTTCAAATCCTTCACCCCACCAGGTTCCCCTCCATCTAAAAGTGTCGAACCAAAGAGAGACACCAGTGCTGTGTTGAGCGCTTTGGCCAACTTGGCCTCAAAAAAGTCTCCCACACCGGCCCCTGCCACTGCCACTACCACCACGACAACTGCTGCCTCGTCGAATCCCAATGCCATATTCCAGCTGCTTCAAACAATCAACAACAAGTCCGGGGATGCTCAGAAGGACTCCTCAAGGGACAGAGACAGGGACAGAAGGTCCAGAGCAAGGGATGACCAACATTCAAGAGATAGATCACCGCATCGCAATGAACGTAATTCCTCCCAGTCTCAATCCGAAGGCCAACCCCAAGCAACCCATGTTGAGGGCGAACAAAACGTACCATCCAACCCCCACTTCAGGCCAAAGAGACCATACGTTGACAACGAGATTCCTTCCGGCTCAATTGGGGTTTTGAGCAGAACGATCTTCATTGGGGGTGTTCCTCCATCCATGTCCGAGAGAGAGTTGACAACGACTCTAAGACCGTATGCCGAAGTTCAGAGTGTCATTCTGAACAACGAGAGAAAGCATGCCTTTGTCAAGGTGTACTCGAGGGCAGAGGCTGAGCAGGTGATCCAAGCTCTCTCCAACAACCATCCAAGTGGTTTGAGAGCTCGGTGGGGGGTTGGGTTTGGTCCAAGAGACTGTTGCAACTACCAGACAGGTATTTCCACAATTCCCTTGCACAGGTTGACCGATGCAGACAAGAAGTGGCTCACCACGGCTCAATGGGGTGGATCCACACCTGAATTCCCTGTGCAGTCCGGGTTGTTTGTTGAAGAACCCGACATTGAGGTTGGGTCCGGTGTCAGCTCGAAATCCATCTCGAGAAGAATGCCAACAAACTCCAACCCACATGGCCCTAAGTCCGACACCTCACAACAACACCACAATCAACATCACCATGGCACTGGTCAACAATATGGCCAATACCAACAATCCCCAATGCCACCCCAACAACAACCTTATTATCAGCAACCCCAGTATGGCCAACCAATCCCAGCCCCAACAGGCTATTATCCTTCTCCGCAGCAACAACAACAGGCTGCTCCAATGGGTACCATGCCACCAATGACTGGTGGCATGAACCAGGCTCAGATGATGGCCATGATGTCCCAAATGATGCAACAACAACCCCAAGGTGGGTCCGGTGGTGTGGATATGGCGCAGATGTTCCAAACCATGGCTAATATGATGCAACAACAGCAACAGCAACAGCCTCCACATTGAGTCCACGACTAACAAAGGCAAATAGGCAACGGTGGTGAGCTTTTGAGTGAGCTCATCAAACTTTTAATAGGTAAGTCTTCATAGTGTTGGTTTTTATGCATTTTTTCATCACATGGGGGGTATGTGCGCCGCCTGTTCTCTTGGGTCCTGGTTTGACTGTGACGTTCACTAGTATCATGCTGGTTTCATTTTTTCCTTCACCCTGGTTCTAAATCCCACCCCTCGTTTATTGTCTCCTTGCTATCTTTATAAATCTTTGTATATCGAACTTTTGGTACGCCACTTCGTACCAGTTCATCTCCTTTTAATCGAGTTTCCAGCATGAGCATTTCACTTTTTTTGTCCACATCGTCTTCTTAACCGAATGAATAAGAGTCTACTGGGGTTTGATGCGTTTGCAAAAACGACAGACGATCGTCGTATCCGGACTTCCATGGGTGGAGTAATCACACTGGCCTGCAGTTTGGTTGTTGCCCTGCTTCTATGGTTTGAATGGGGCCAATACAATTCCATAGTGCTGAGACCGGAATTGGTGGTGAATAGATCGCCTGATTTGTTGGATATTAATATGGATATCATTTTCCATGACATTCCCTGCGATTTGCTATCGATGGATATTATGGATCTCACCGGTGACGCCAAATTGGACGTTTTAAAGCAAGGAATGATTAAAAAGAGGCTCGACCGTGAAGGCAATGAAATCTCGGACGGTGAGGAATTACAGGTAGGACAGGTGGAGTCGCTGAAAGGAGTGGATGCCAATGGACAATGTGGGTCTTGTTACGCCACGTTGTCCCAGGAGGGAAATGAAGAAAAGCCAAATGAAGAAAAAGTGTGTTGTAACACGTGTTCAAGTGTGAGATATGCATACAGTTTGGTTGGTTGGAAGTTTGAAGACGGTAGGGGTATTCAGCAATGTGAAGACGAGGGGTATGTGGCGAAGATCAACTCGAGATTGAACGAGGGCTGCAGAGTCATCGGTACCACGCAAATCAACAGAATAGGCGGAAACATCCACTTTGCTCCGGGTCTTTCAATGTTCAATAACGATAGGCACATTCATGATTTGAGCTTGTTTACCAGGGAAACAGACAAGTTTGACTTCAAGCACACAATCAACCACTTTTCGTTTGGCCAAGATTCGCACGAATTGGAGGCGAAGTTTGAGTCAGACTCCCACGATCATAGAACCTCCCACACCTTAGATAAGACAGTGAAGCAGACGGGAGATAAGTGGACTGTTTTTTCCTACTTTTTGAAGGTGGTTAACACTCGTTTTGAGTACATCGACGGTGATGTGATTGAAACAAACGAGTTTTCTGCCACTCAACACCAGAGGCCTGTTCATGGCGGCCGGGATGAGGACCATCCCAACACCTTCCACGGTAGAGGCGGCTTGCCAGGTGTTTTCTTTCACTTTGACATCAGTCCCTTAAAAATCATCAATCGGGAGGTTTATAAAAAGTCTTTTGGTGGGTTTGTTTTGTCCTTCCTGAGTGCTGTTGCTGGTGTGCTTTCTGTGGGGGCCATTCTGGACAGGGTGGCCTTTTCTGCGAGAAAGTTCCTCAAGGAAAAGAAGTCGATTTGAGAGGACACCAAGCGAATCAATGTTCCAAGTTAGTACGTTATAGAGTTTGTAACAAACCCATTGAGTTATACAATATGCTATTAGTTACACAAAGCCGAAGCAGAAGACCCACGATCTTAGAAGTCCAGAAACCATACAAGTCAACGATTAGAGACACAAATATCGATCTTTGCTCAATGATTTTGTGTATTATGACGTTGAAACAACTTTTCATTCACAGAAACCACATGTGGCCGTCAATCATGGTTGTAATAACGGTAACGCCAGTACTTTTCACCTTACATGAGCACATGAGCACATAGAACACGCCTACCCCTTCGCGTACGGACACGAAACCGGTTAAAATTCTTCTTTAAAGAGCAACAAAAGCCTGTTGTTTTCAGTGTTTGAGACGTGCGAGGACAGATATCCAATCAACCGATATGTCATTCATTCAGCAGGCCAGACCAAGCTCAACGCCGATGCGAGTGGCTTCAAGCGCATCGATTTTCACCAATAAACAGCCATACCATGAGGAGAGTCTCTACTACGTTTGTCTCCAGTTGATGACGAGATTGACAAGAATCCCGCACATGATGCCCTACATAGAGCTTTCAAATGCCCAGGCCGAAGATCTGGCCCAGGTGCAGGCAAATATCATTGAGGAAAAGAGATACAGTGATGAGGGAATGCTGGATATTCCGGGCCACTGGGCAGAAGCAGTGAAAACGTTTGCAAGCGGTGTGCTTCCCCAGGAGGTGGCACATGATCCGGTGACGGCCCTTTCGAATTTGTTTAAACTGGGAGCACCGCTGTGTCTAATATTCAATGCATTATCTCCCAGCAACGCATTGGAGGTTGTGTCCTCAGATGACATTAAGGTGTGCAAAATGTCGATTTATAAGTTTCTCCTGGCGTGCAAACAGACGTTAAACATCAGGGACGACGAACTGTTCCCGGTCACGATGGTATTTTCGAACGATACCCGTCATCTGCTCAGGGTAATACAGTCGGTCGAGTTTGTGCTCAACTTGGACCCCAGTTACGAATGTCCGCCTGTGAAGGACCAATTGCTGGCCAATGAGGGGTTGAAATCAAAGGTGGTGAGGGAATTGGTGGAAACAGAACGCAAGTATGTTCACGATTTGGAAACTTTGCTCAACTATAGACAGGATCTCTCCAACACGGAGTGGTTCACGAGCGAGCACATGAACCTTTTGTTCCCCAACTTGCTGGAGATAATCGACTTCCAGAGGCGGTTTCTGGTGGGTTTGGAGTGTCAGGTGAGTGCCCCCCTACGAGATCAGCGGATCGGGTCGATATTCGTCCATGCAGGGGTCAACGGGTTCAAGATCTACGAATCATGGGCCCTAGTCCAGTCCGCGGCTATGGAATTCATCACCCGGGAGGCGGTCCGATTGGAGCGGTCTTCTCAGGTGATCAAGGACCCCTACGAGCTACAGAACTTCTTTCTCATCAAGCCGATCCAGCGATTGACAAAATATCCCCTCTTGCTACGAAAGCTACTTAAGGAAGTGGACAGGGGGTGTCCCTTTTACGAGGAGTTGGTACTTGCTGAGGCAATAACAAAGGAGGTGGCCAAGGGCATTAATGAGACCCAGCGGAGGGCGGAAAATGTCAAGTATCTGGATGAGTTGAAGAACACCGTGGTTGATTGGAAGGGATACAACACCCAAAATGTGGGTAACCTGCTCTACTTCAACGTGGTCACGGTCAAGGATTTACTAACGGACGGACACTCCAACGAGAAGGAGGTCCACTGCTACCTTTTTGAAAAGGTGATATATTTCTTCAAGGAGCTTTCTGCAAGAAGCAAGCTTCTAACACGAAAACCCACCGGTGGGGGATCTATCGGGCCACAGCTGGTTCTCAGTGGAATCGTGTACATCAATAAGATCACGCGATGCTCGATATCCGACTCCTCCCTCTATTTCAATAACCAGCAGGGCCACTATCTCTCTCTCAAATGGAAGGGAAACAAGGAGACCGGGGGATGCATCATGAAGTTCCGCTCTGACGAGCAGTTGCTCCAGTGGGAGAACGCTATCAGGCAACTCAGTGAGACCTCGGGTGATATGGACGAGATCTATTCCGCACACAGCTCGGGGTCCTTCAATTCCTTTAGAAACTCCTCCAATAGTGCCAACAGGATGAGGACAGCCTCCACGTCCAGTTTCAGCACCAGCATGGGCTCCTATCCCCCGCTGCCCACCGAGAAGAAGCTGCGGTCCGTGTCGGTGGCCAGTGTGTCCTCCACCAACACAAAGTACCGCACGTCCTCTTCCAATGGGTCCATTGGATTGGACGAGATGCTGCCCAACCTGTCCAACCTCACCATATCTAAGCCCTACTCCAGCGGGTCCACCACCCCCACTTCGGGATCTCTGGGGTTCATGGACAAAACCTTCATCAAGCTGGTCTTTGCTGACCCTGGTCTCCAGTCCATTAGTCTCAGTGTTTCTAGTGAGCTCAACTATGAGGAGTTGACAAGCGTCCTGGTCAAGAAGGTCCAGTACTCTCAGGGGGTGGCCACAGGGTTTAAGTTCAAATACAGAGATGAGGACGGTGATCTGGTGCGGTTTGTTGGCGAGGACGACTGGGAAATGGCCAAGGATTCTGTCGATGACGGCGCCATCCTCGAGCTCCAAGTCGAGGCTCTCTCAACTCTCTGAAGATATAAGTTGGCTCGCTTGCGATTGCCTCATCGACTCTTACCCGATTCAGAAGCACGCAATTCTTTAAATCGGAGTCACTCAAAAATTTATAGTGTCTAACTAATCGATGATCTTCTTTATCTAATAGATTGATCTGTGAGCAATGCTTAGAACGCTAAAGCTTGTACGTGCTAGCACTCTGTGTGTAATTAAGCCCCAGTGGAGGTTTTTCTCTTCCCAAGCGGATCTTGAGCCCAGAGTGGTGGACACTTGTGACGTTTGTATTGTGGGTGGTGGTCCGGCCGGATTAGCGACGGCCATCAGATTGAAGCAGTTGGATGAAGACATCCGTGTGGTGTTGTTGGAAAAGGGGGTGGACATGGGTGCACATACTGTGTCCGGTGCAGTGATCGACCCAAAAGCGTTGAGAGAATTGTTCGGCAAGGAAAACCCGTTGCCAGAGGGTATGGGGACTCTTGTTACGGAAGACCATATGAAGTTTTTGACAGAGGATGGGGATGCCTTTGATTTACCAGAACCACCGCAGATGGTCAACACAGGAAAGAACTACATTGTGAGTTTGAGTGAGGTGACCAAGTGGCTGGCAGAAGAGGCGGAGGAGCTTGGCGTGGAGGTTTTCCCCTCCACATCGGTGAGTGAGCTCGTTTTTGACTCCCAGGGTGCTGTTAAGGGTGTTGCGACAAGAGACACGGGGATTTTAAAGGATGGCCCCGGGGAGGACTTTGAGAGAGGCATGGAATTCCATGCCAGAATGACGGTCCTAGCCGAAGGCTGCCATGGTTCCCTATCCAAGCAGGCAATTGCCAAGTACGATTTGAGGGCAGGCCGAAACCCTCAAACGTACGGTTTGGGTATCAAGGAGGTGTGGCAAGTGGAAGACTCCAAGTTTCAAAAAGGTTCAGTTTCTCACACCATGGGTCACCCACTCACTAATAAAGGTTATGGTGGTGGTTGGATGTACCACTTTGGCGATGGCCTTGTTTCGGTTGGGATGGTTATTGGCTTGGACTACGAAAACCCGTGGATCTCCCCATACCAGGAATTCCAAAGAATGAAGCTGCATCCCTTCTACAAGGACGTGTTAGAGGGCGGAAAATGCATATCTTATGCTGCAAGAGCCTTGAACGAGGGTGGGTGGCAGTCTGTTCCACAATTGCATTTCCCAGGTGGTGTTTTGGTTGGTGCATCCGCAGGGTTCATGAATGTCCCAAAAATCAAGGGAACCCACAATGCAATGAAGTCGGGTATGTTGGCCGCAGAATCCATGTATAAGAAGGTGGTCGAATTGAAGGAAAAGCAGGAGGAAGAAATGTACAAGGAAAGAGATGAGGAGGATGAGGATGAGGAGGAAGAGGGAGAGGAAGATGAAGATGAAGATGAAGGTTTGCCATTACCCGAATGGAAGGCACTTGAAGTGCCAGAATATCAAGCCGCTTACGAATCCTCGTGGATTTATGATGAACTCTACGAAGTGAGAAACGTGAGACCATCGTTTGATTCCAAATTGGGAATGCTGGGTGGTTTGGCTGTTTCCGGTATGGTGACAATGCTGACAAAGGGTAAAGAACCGTTTACGTTCGACCACACCGGCTCCGATGCAACAAAGACGGGGTTGGCCTCCGAATTCGAAAAAATCGAGTATCCAAAGCCAGACGGTAAGATCACCTTCGATTTGATGACTTCCGTGAATAGAACCGGTACCTATCACCAGGAGGGAGAAAGATGCCATTTAGAGATTCCAAATATGGATTACAATAAGCATAAGGAGCTCACGTGGGAAAAATACAAGGGGGTGGAGCAGAGATTCTGTCCAGCAGGTGTCTACGAATTCGTTGAAAAGGATGGTGATGTGGAGTTCAAGATCAATTCCCAAAATTGCATCCATTGTAAAACATGTGACATTAAAGTCCCAAGCCAAGATATCAACTGGACCGTGCCTGAAGGTGGTGACGGTCCAAAGTATCAAATGACTTAAAAGATATAAAACTCCTGTATAATTGTAACTGTTTAGAAAAACACTAACCTTGGGCAAACATATGGCCCAAATCCACTAAATCTATTAGGGTGTTCTCTTCCAACCCTTGGAAATCCTGTCCATATCTCAATTGAAAATCGTATAATCCCCTATAGTAGACCAAGCCGCAAATTTCAAACGTCTCTAATCTGGTGTAGCGGTGAAGTTCGTTCAACTGTTTTCTAATCAGGTGATCAAAGAGGTAACCGGTGTTGGGGTATTCTCCTCTGATCCAGCCTTCTTCTTTAAAACGATTGATTGTGTTGTCACTCTTGTATTTTACCGAATTGGTCTTGTCTAATTGGTCCAATTCTTGGCCAACAATGAGCAATGTACCCACTTTGATGGTTTCATTCAACAACTCCGGGTTGGGTTCGGCGACGTTCCTGCGTAATCTACCAAACCCAAAAAAGGCGCTATTCTGCTGCTGTTCTAGCTTAATCTTCTCAATTTCGTTGAGCTTCACGGAAATCTCAATGCACACCTGGCAACCACAATCGTTAATGAAATTCAAGTAGGGGAACATCATGTTGGCATCTTTGAGAGTGGGCAAGATGTGGTTGATGACGTTCTCGCTTGGTTTAGCGATTCTGATTTTGATATCCTTCAAAGTGCGCAAATTGTTCGATATCGGTGGTCCCAATATCATTAATATGTTTGACAAGTTCATCGCCATTATATTCAGCTCTAGATTCAAATTCTTCAATCTGTGGAAGGATTCACATAACTTCAGCAACATCATTGCTCTCAAATGGTTTTTATCCTCGTCACTTTTCCGCAAGTGGTATTTTATTGTCAAGTTTTCAATGTTGAGTCCATGAGCTCTGATGATGGTTCCCAGCTTGTCGATTGGTTTGATCAAGGAGAGCACTTCTGCATCGTCCTCAAGCAACAACGTAAGGGTGTTTAAGTTCTCAAAAATGATGTGTCTCCCCAATAGCCCCACAATTGCGTCACTGGATTGGTTTGTCAACGGCAACGTCAGAGTTGTGATGTTGGGCAATGGTAAACTGATTTTTCTCAAAATCGCACAAAACCCCACCATTCTTCTGTATACATGGTTGTAGTTGTCACCCTCGTCCACCGTAAAGTGCAAGCCACTGAGCTGGTTGATCACGTGGGGATAAGAAGTCACCAATTTGAACATCATCATATCCTCGTTCACTCCCAAAGTTCCCTTGAAAAGTATACTTCTGATATGCTCATAGTTGACAAAATTCACCATTCCATGGAGAGATTCCACCATTGAACAATAATTCTGGTCGATCACCAACGTGCTCAAATTCGGTGCCTCTTCACATGTCAAGGGTTTGATCATCAAATCATTGGGGAAGAGATACTTTCTTAACTTCACCAGGGAATTCAACCCCAATTGGTTTCTCCATCCTATCACCAGATCGGCCACATCCTTTGAATCCTCCAAATACAATTCCACAATCAATTCACTATATTTGAACCCAAAAACGGATTCCATGGTCAAGGTGGTGAAGAATTTATTAAGGATATCTCTGGTAATGACTGTGCATTGGCCATATCTTTCATCATGGCCTAGAGTTACTCGTTGATTGCTGTACACTACTTTGCCATACAATGAGGGTATTAGAACAGAAAAAAGACGCTTATTTGCCCTAGATAATCTCGCTCGATCCCCTAAATCCAAATAAAACCCTACCAGTAAAAGAACATTACCTGGAAGTGTTGAAACGTCCATCGTTTATCAAAAAAAGGGTATTAGAATCGGTGATAAAGATCAAACCTGATTCTGGCTTTTTATGATCTCTAAATTTTGAGGCGGTTAAAATTGGAGATCGCGTTTAGGTCACGTGCGTTTATGTAAGCGCGATAATGTTAATGCTCATTTGCTCATTTTAAAATAAAATACATCACATTATTTACAAGACTATAGTTTCAAACGATCAAATCGCTACTGGATGGAACCTTCTCAAACCCAAACAATTCACCACCCTCCATCACCTTCTTATCGTAAATCTCCTCAACAGCTTCGACCTTACGGTGGAATATGCCACCCACAACGAATTCCCAGACCTTGTGGATATCAAAGAAGACATCAGTGAGCACAATGGCGGATTGAGAAACCCACATTCTCATGAGCCATTCGCTCCATGTATCAACTTCCCCGCTTTCCAACAGGAATTGGTCAACACTTCTTTCGGCTTCCTGAACCAAAATCGATAGTCTGTTCACTGGGGAGCCAAAATTCATGTTCAATCCCGCAACAATTCTCATCGATCTCATCACAAACACAAGAGAAAGAGGGAATTTATCCGTGGAATTCAAAAACTGTCTCAGTCTGTCTCTCATCATCTCCTGACGTTGGAAGTACGTGGCGTTCTGGACCTTTTCAATGTGGCTCTTAACGGTGGAAGAGTTCATATCAGCAACACCAGCAAAGGCCATCACCATCTCATCCACTTCCATCCCCCAATTGGTCAACACCTCAACGGTCTTGGTGTAGTTTTTCTCCATTGAGTACTTCCAGAATTCGGAATATTCCTTCTTGAACTTTGGCGTAAAATGTTCGTACAACCCATGATCCAAAATAACCAACTGTTGAACCTTGGTTGTTGGCCAAATCCACTTGGTGACCAAATTCTTGTTTTCCACTTCGATATCTCTCACCATCAAGTTACCTGGATGCAAGTCGCAGTGAACCACACCCCAAGTGAAGACTTGGCGGGCATAGATACGCGTGATTTGGGTCATAATCTTCTTCAAATTGTATCCCATCTCAGACAATCCTTGGTATTTACCAATCAATTCCGCATCAATCCATTCACTGATCAAAATCTTCTTACCGGAGATTTCGGGGTAATACTTTGGAATGTAATATTCCTTGCTACCACTAAATTGAGGGTCCTTTTCAATCAAATTAGTCACCATGATGGCATTGTTGTACTCGTTGTAAAAGTCCAATTCCTCTCTCATCTTTTCACAAATGTAATCCATCGTTGTTTTCAAGGGAAGATCAAAGACATATGCATAAACTGTCATTGCGGCTCTAAAGGTCAACAAATCTGAATCTATTTGGGAAGAAACGGACTTCTTTTGGATTTTAACTGCAACCTTGTCACCGTTCTTCAACGTACCACGATGAACCTGGGCGACGGACGCCGACGCAATTGGAGTTTCATCCAATTCCAAGAAGATCCTCTCTCTGTAATCGGGACCCAAGTCACTCTGCAAGGTCCTGTCGCATGTTGTCCAAGACTCTGTTGGTGCCTTATCAAACAACAACTTGAACTTATCTTGGAAATGCTTTGGAAACATCATACCCTGGACAGCAATCATTTGACCCATCTTGATGTACAGACCTTTGTTTTCAATGATCAAATCGTATAGACGTTGAGCATTGCGTTCATGTAAAGCGTCAATGTCTGCTCCGTCATAAAAGTTCATCTTATAATCATAGGACAAATGTAACAAGACATAGAGCGATCTGAAGGTTCTATCCGCCAATTCATAACCAAAAAACCTATCATAAGTATACATAATACCTGTGGTACCCAAGAGCCCCACAAGAATCTTCGTGCCTAAACCCGATGATTTGTTAGTAAGCTCCGGCTGCTTTGTTGATTTTGGCGGACCCTGGGTCGATTTGGTGACATTTGGGCCTTTTGAAACAGGAATCGACCTAACCTTTGGTTTCACATTCCCAAATTTGGAAGAATGGCTGTAAAATCTTGCTGTGAACTTCAGCATCGGCTGGATCGCTTGGCCAAAAGAAATGGTTTCTCTTTATGCAGAAAATTTTTTAAAGAAAATCGGGGTTCCCTCGTGGAAGTGTAAATTGCTGAGCTCAAACGTGCTCAGTAAAAAAAGTAAAATGAGTTTAAAGTGATATGTAGATTCAATCGTTGGCCAGAAGGTACCCGAATTCCTCCCCCGCACCAACATCGACTAGAAATGCCTCTACATTTTCCATTACGTTCTCGTCAAAGACACCTCCCTTGGTGGCCCTCATGCCCTCTCGTTGGGCCTCAACCATGCTTGCTCTTCTGACAACGTTTTTTCTGTCCATTTTGATGTCCAGTGAAGCCACTGGAGGGTCAGCCTCATCATCGTCACTGGCAAAGGCCGCAAATCCATCAATATCGTCCTGGTTGCTGATGATATATTCATCTATTTGAGGCAGAGGAGGCAATTGCGCAGCTTTGGATTTTATTGAACCTACCAGCGGTTCAATCACCTTGCGTTTGATCTTCTTGGTGCGTGGTCTGTCGTACTTGGAAGAGTTAAGTGCCTCCATCTTGGGATATTTGTTGACCAAACCCTTATTTCTAAACGCAGTCAATGGGATCCTCCTCTCGCCGAACATCTCCTGGAGCTTATCGTTGGTTTCGTGGTCGTGGGCAGGATCATTAAAGGGGTCATCGTTTTGGCCATCATTGTTGTCCTTGTTGTTGTCCTCCTCAAATTCGTCTATATTCAACAACTCCTCCAACTCCATTGGATCGGAAATGTCTTTTTGTGCAAGAGCCCTGCGGGCTTTTTTGGCCGCCTTTCTTGGTGACTCAAATGGTTGGACAAACCGTGTTGAGACACCATCAATAACACTGTATGGCTTTTTAGTTATGAAAGTCCCCAAAGGTGGGGCGCCAAACCCCAAGGAACTTGAAGACAAAACCTCCTTTGCATGCTTTGAACCCTTGTGTCTCTTTGCTGACTTCTTTGGCAATGAGATATCCTCATCAGTTTCATCGTCGCTCATCATAGACCCATCAAATTGCTCCTCCTCATCCTCGTCATCACTATCCCCCTCCTTGAGAATGTTTAAAACCAAATTGGTATCATCGTTTGAATCGGATTCTATGGTATCAAAATAAACCCCATCCTGGATTGGTCCCAACATTCTCCTGATTTCTGCTTTCTTGGAGCTCCTCTTACTCTTTTTGCGCTTTATTTTTGTCTTGAATTTCGATAGACCGTCATCGTCACTGCTGGACAGCAAGGATTGGTCCAAAATTGACGATCTTCTTCTGAAGGATGCCTGCTGTTTGGGAAACATCTTCTCAAAGTTGTCCAATCGATCCAACTCCAAATCGTCTTCATCATCGATGAGAATACCGCCCCTGTACATACTTCCTCTTCGCAGCAACTTTCTTGTCCTGTTTTCATAGAAATCGTCCACCATGGCCTTTGTTTCCAAAGCCATCAATTTATCACTATCTGCATCACTGATATCGTCTTCGCCAGGTGTTGTCATAATTTCTCTTTCACTGCCGGGGGTATACTGTCTTCTGCTGGCTGCCAATTTATCGAAATCATCCTCGTCCATCTCGTCATCGTCCTCATCGCCTTCTACTCTCAATTCCGAGTCGTCATTGTCCACCATGAGAGTTTCTATCAACTGGTCCTTGTCTAAATCGTAATCATCGTCGGAATCTACTTCTTCATCCTCGAATTTCGGCACCTTCATCTCTACGTGGATGCTTTTACTACCTTTTGATTTATGGTAGTGGTCCTCCACAACTTCCCCAACATCTTCCTCCTTTGGGGTTTGAGTCCCGGATTTCGGGAATATCGAATCGGTATCGTCATCATCGTCATCAAAATCGAAATCAAAATCCAGGCCGTCCAATCCATCATAACCCAGGTTTAGATCATCATCTACGTCCTGAATTTTTAAATCAAGTTTACGCTCTTCTTTCTTAATCACTGCATCAACTAAATCATCATCCAATTCAGAGTCCGATTGCTCTATTATCTCCTCCTCTTCAGCAGACTCCGTACCCAATCGACTCTTCGACTTTTGTAAACCCTTAACTGCCTTCATAGCCTTCATCCGATTCTGTTTAGTCAGCTGGACATAATCGATGCCCTCCTCATCATCCGATGAGGTGGTATAATTATCCTCATCATCATCTGAAGAAAACATGGCTAAAGAGTTCTTTCGACTATTCACGCTCTGTCTTCGTTGGTATTTGTTCAAATACATCTCATCATCGTTGGAACTGGAACTCTCCGATGAGTCGTCCGAAGAATCATCATCACTCGATTGGCCAGAGTAATGTGTCTCTGATTTTGTTCGTTTTTTAGGCGTTGATTTTCTTGTTGTCTTTTTTCCTCCGGAGATTCTTGTACTGGGGGCACTTGGGCCCTTTTTCGGTGATTTGTACGCTCTCATTGGACTCCAATTGGCCAGAAAGACGGTTCCAATAAAGCTTTTACTCAATGAGAAACAGGACACTTCTCTTAGTTAAAATTTTTCCTTACTATAAAAATTTTCCAGGCGGTGCAGATAGACAC
This sequence comes from Saturnispora sekii, assembly GCA_030563565.1. Lineage (NCBI taxonomy): Eukaryota > Fungi > Ascomycota > Pichiomycetes > Pichiales > Pichiaceae > Saturnispora > Saturnispora sekii. Next base: position 29,552 of record JAJMJM010000054.1, read on the forward strand.
TTAGGTAAGCTATGCTTGAAGAGCCTCCTCAGGAAGCAGGAGGTTTGTGAGTTTGGTGGAAAGATCCAATTGTTGCTTAAGACAGGATGCCAAGTATTCCAAAAGAATCGAGTCGTTGATGTTGTTTTGGATCGATTTTTCCACGACAGAAAGCTGTGTTGAGCTTAACTTGTACTTCAAGGAGGAGACCAAGGTTTGGGCCAACTTGGCGTCACCTTGGATTTCCCCAGAGACAACACGGGCCACATGTTGTCTCAACTGATGAATCACCTCCACAGACTTATCAACAGTTTCCTTAAGTTGAACGAGCTCCTCTCTGCCACTGAGGGAAACAGGCTCAGCAGATTCCCCAATGAACTTCAACGCGGTGAGCTCACTTGGGTTGGAAACAACTTCGTTAGGCACTGGAACAAACACATGGGCCCCGGATTTGTCAATTCCTAGACTCTGGATTAAATTGGAAGAGGATGGTAACCCAACACTGGATGAGGTGTAGGTTTCCACAACTGGAGAGACGATCTTACCTTCCTGGTTTCTGTAGTTCAAAGTAAGAAGAATTGGATTTGGACCACTCTTTTGATAAATATCATGGACTAACCCCGTGTATGTGTCGATCTTGGGATCGGTTTTGAACCACCCAATGATGTTCAAATCTGGATTCGACTTCTTGTACAGCTGTAAGGTTGTATTGTGGTAATTATCTTGAAATGTAAGTTCCCCGTTTTCCTCCTTCAAAGGAACCACATACGATGATTTCACCCTCACAATCGACCCGTCATCACTGCGAGACCCTAAAAGAGTACCAATGACCTTCGATTCCGCACTGTTGTCTTGATAAATGGCCTCAATCATTTCTAAAAGAGCACTGGATTCAATCTCCACTTTGGAAGTGGAAGATCTACCATTATGGAACGTTGGAATATGTAACACTGGGGCAACCATGGCGTATTTAAGGTGAAAATGGTGGAAAATTTGAACCTTTTTTTCAAGTAGAAGAAAAAAAATGTGAAAAAATTAGGTAAGCAATAATGAGTAAAGGAAGAAAGTGAGTTTGCAAGTATCTAGCAAGCGAGCGGGTTAATGAACAAACAAGCAAAGGAAAAAATGAATTTGCAAATTCCTAGTAGCCTAAAAGCAAATAATGAGTTCTAAGTGGCCAAGTGGCCTTTTTAAGTGGGAAAATTCCTCATGATTTGACTTTGCTCGGCAGAAGTTTCTCCTATTATTCATAGTAACACCTGATCTAGATCAAATTTACCGTAGATAATTATCGAATTTATTTCCTTTTTTTGTGGGAGTTGGGGTGAGTAAAATTGTTATTAGGGTGCAAATCCAAGTGAATCACGTGACCGATGTTTTAAAGTTAAATAAGTCAGTGGATAATTTTTGGATTTAGTTGGTTTAAAAGGGATTTTCATTGGTGATTCAATTTTTAATTATTGGGGCTTGTTGTTGTGGTGATTTGTTGCGGATTTGGAAGAGTTGAAGACAGTCATTTCACCTGGTGTAAGTAGTGGCGCATGTTGTATGCGCCACGGCTCATCCATGTGGTCATCAAAAATGAAATTGATTGCCTTCATAGGCCACCATTCACACCAGATTGTAATCGAAAATGATGTTGATTTCCTTTAAAAATAGTGGCAGGGTGTCAGTATTTTAAAGAATGTATTTATTGACATTACTTTACCTATTTAAGATCAAATTAGAATGACTTTGAAGAAGATTGAATATTGAGTTTTCCAAACTTTGTTCTTTAAACATTCTCATTTGATAAAACATGAAAACTGCTTTTTAATGGATTCTTTTCGTATGAACGATTTGGAAAACTATTTAAAGAATAAATTGCGGGACCTAATGATTATGCTCAAAGAAATTAAATGCGATAAATATTTTTACTGGATAACCAATTAAGATCATGTATGATATTATTGAAAGGCCCTTTATTAATTCACTCATTTTAGGCATTTTCAATCCGTTATTCCATCGGTCACTGAGCAGATGAGCTTTGTCTCAATTAGGAAATCTGAAAAAAATTTTATGTTCTTAAATTTTTCATATTTTTCATTCTAAGATTCATCATTTTAGAGCTGTAAATATGGAGGTTTCTAACGAGAGAACTTATAGGAACATCAATATTGAACCTTTCTATGCCAGTTCATCAAATGTGACAATTTCTGGTGATGGAAAACTCCAGGCCACAGCTGTGGCCCAGGACGTGATGATCATTGATAGATTCACAAACAAGGTGATACACTCAATACAAGGAGATGGTAGTGACATCACAACATTAAGAATGACACCAGATGGACAGAAATTGGGTATTGCCACCTCCAGAGACTCGACCGCTCACCAATTGAAGATTTTTGACATAGAAAGTGGTGAATTCATTAAATCATTCAAATTACCAGCAGCTTCTTTCATTTCTGCCGTAGATAAAACATCATCTCTTTTGGCATTTGGACTTACAGATGGTAGTATTATTGTCTGGGATGTTGAAAAGTTATTCATCACTCATAATTTAAAGGGTCACGGTTCAACATTATCAGCTTTAAACTTCTTTGGTGATTTCAATTCCAAGAACTGGAAATTGGCCTCGGGTGATATCATGGGTATGGTCAAGGTTTGGGATTTGGTCAAAAGAAAGGCGATTTTTACAGCAAAAGAGCATGCACAAACCGTCAGAGGTGTGAACTGGAATCCCGATGGATCAAGATTCGTCACAGCAGGTAGGGATAATTTGGTTATGTTATACGACCCCAATAGTAAATACAAGGAGATAAAGTCAATCCCATTGACATTGGCCATGGAATCTGCAGGGTTTGTCCAATTTGAAGATAAAGAGTACCTCTATACAGCAGGGGAAGGATGTGTTTTAAAGTTATGGGATGTCGAAGAGGAGGTTCTTTTTGCCCAAACAAAGGCGCCAATGGATACAAGTGAGGAATTGTCGATATCAGATGTCATTCAATTACACGATGATGAATTGATCGTTGTTTTGTCGGATCAAACTATCATCGATTTGGATTTACAGTGTGACTTGGATGAAACCCACTATATAATTCCAGTGGCTAGAAAAATGGCAGGTAATCACGGTACTATTGCCGATATCAGGTATGTTGGTCCAGAAAAGAAGTTGTTAGCGTTGGCAACAAACTCCCCAGCCTTAAGAGTGGTTGATATTTATAACGCCCCATTGGACATGGAGGTTTATGAGGCCCACACCGATTTATTGAACATGTTGGATGCTACGGTGGATGGGATGTGGTTGGCCACCGCCTCAAAGGATAAAACCGCAAGACTTTGGAGATGGGTTGAGAGAGATGAAAAGTTTCAATGTTATGCTGTCTTTGAAGGTCATGTTGGTTCCGTGACATCTGTGGCCTTGCCAAGAACACCAATTGATGGCTATCCGAAATTCTTGATAACAGGATCGGAGGATTTGACAATTAAAAAATGGACTGTTCCAAAGCCACATATCAGTGATGAGTTGCATGTTGTGAAGACTTCTGATTATACAAGACGAGCACATGATAAGTTTATCCATGCAATTGATGTTTCACCTAACAACGACTTCTTGGCCACAGCTTCTCATGATAAAACATCGAAGATTTGGGATTTACAAGCGGGTGAGGCCCTAGGGGTTTTGGAGGGCCACAAGAGAGGGGTTTACGATATAAAGTTTTGTGCATATGATAGGTTGATAGTTACGGCCTCCGGTGATCGTACAGTGAGGGTTTGGAATTTGGAGGATCAATCCTGTGTTAGAAGTTATGAAGGTATGTCCAACTCTGTTCAGAGGGTGTCCTTCTTGACAAAAAACCAATACATTGTTGGAGCAGCAGCTGACGGGTTGGTCAAGATCTGGGAGGTGAGTTCAGGTGAATGTGTAAACACGTTGGATAACCATGACAATAGGATTTGGGCCCTTGGTGTTAAAAACGATGGAGAAGAATTCATCACTGCAGACGCAGATGGTGCTATCACCATCTGGCAGGACAGCACTGACGAAACAAGAGCTGAAGCGGATGCTGCTAGAAAAGTTCTTGTTGAAAAAGAACAGGATTTACAGAACTGTATCAGAAATGGGGATTGGGTTAAGGCATTCCTTTTGGCTTTGGATTTGGACCACCCAATGAGATTGTACAATGTGGTCAAGGAATGCATTGCCAAGGCAGACGATCCTCAGTCCATCATTGGATCCTTTGAATTGGAAAGAAAGATTGGTCAATTGGAGGACGATAAGATTCTTCTTTTGTTGAAGAGAATTAGAGACTGGAACACCAATGCCAAGTTGTTTGAGGTGGCCCAGAAACTTATCAGGGTCATCCTAAATCAATGCGACTTGGATCACCTGTGTGAAATTAAGGGTGCAATGACTTACATTGATGGGATTGTCCCATACAGTGAGAGACACTTTTCTCGTTTTGATGATCTCGTTGAGCAGAGTTTCATCTTGGATTATGTCACCAGGAAAATCGATGAGCTCGCAAATTAATAGGGGTCCTATGAAGATATCAATTTGGAAATCTGTGTAACACATCTTGTAGATATCAGA
>JAJMJM010000055.1:0-33003 GCA_030563565.1 Saturnispora sekii
TAGACGGTGGAAGCTGGAAGCCGCAGGCGGCTGAGTGATGTTCGGTCTTTTCATGTATGTTTGCTTTTTTGGCTGCAAATTCCAATGGTGGTGGGTGATGGTGGGATATTTGAAACGTGATAACGGTAATGGTGTTCTGTCATTTAATCATATGATGATTGGATCTCAGAAAGAATCATTAGTCTTCCATCTATTTTGATAACACCTCAATCGTCAAGATCAAGTATTGAACCTCCTGGAGTGGGGGAAGACATCGTCTTTGAGTTACCATATGTTTTGAAAATAGCTTTTAAAGAAAATAACATACCCTTAGAGGGCCCTTTACTACCGGTGTTGGTAAGAAGAAGAGGAAGAAGAAGAAGAAGAAGAAGAAGAAGAAGAAGAAGAAGAATAATAATAATCGGTAGCCAAATGTCTCCTTGTCTTATCCAAAGCTAAAAAGCAACTGTCTCCCTGCTTTTACGGCAATTACAATTGCCTAGATGGATACTTTCATCCTATGAATGATAGATGATGTAATTTATATTGGATTTCCTAATGGTTCTTCTACGATGTAATTTGAAACGGGTCCAAGACCGGACGTGATGCTGAGCAATCAAGCTACCCTAAAGAGCACGTGTAAGTCAATACAACACGTCAAAACTCTTGCAATATTGGGCAATGGATCACCTATACCGTTTTCATCAACCGAGACATCGAAACTTTCGAGATCAACGTTGTCAAAATTAAAAATAAAGCGGGTTATTTTGGTATTTTAGGACAAACAGTTAGCCCAGATGAAAGCTTGGTGGCTTAATACTTTATTTTGCACGTAAATAAGCAATTCAATGATGAAAAATGCAAAAGTCAGTGAATTCGTTCGGCGATTCCATTTGCCAAACGAAAAAGATAGAAAAGCTGTATCCGCTTGGATAGAATTCAGTTTTATCCTGGCTCAATCCCTCTTGACATTATTATTAGATAAGCAATTACCGTTGGATCCGATGAACCGGGAGATTATAGCCGGCATTGGGAACTCTTGAATAAATTCAGTGGAGATGGAATCTTATAACAAAATCTCACATTCAAGATGCACATTCAACAATTAGTGAGCGTCCATTTGACGGTAGACTTTTCACGCTGATTTGAAGCCAATTGTGGACACTTAATTGGACACTTTCTAACACTAACGCTTTTACTCCGGCCCGACTCTCGTATAACTTGTGATATTCTTTTTAAGGTAGTGGAAATTTGGTACTACAAAAGAGCTAAGTGAGCACCAGATTGTCTGGGTTGTCTCTTTCATTCAGTTTTACGTTGCTACAGTTGAAGTGGACAATAATACCAAATTCCCCAACGCTGGCTAAACTTCTGGATTGGTTCTAAACCGGGGATACTGTCTCCTCCTTTTGCAGCCACAAAAGGATCCACTAATTTTAAATTCAAGAATAAAGTGATGAGTTAGCTACTAAACAGTTAATACCCTACCATCTAGCCACCAGTACCCTCACCGCACTGAATAGCCATAGGATATTCGATAGTCCGACCGTCTATCTGCGCTACTCCAGACAGTTCCGCTAATTTGAAAATCATTCATGTGACGCAAGTACTGCGAAAATTACTGTAAAAGGTACTGCAAAAATCACTATGAAAAAAGCAGTAGTAGGCAATTTACTGGGAAGATTCAAACTAAGCTGTTAGAAGCCAACATCCAAACTTCACCACCTTGCCCAGAAAACAACGTCATCCCCTAACCACAAGAAATTCTTCCAATTCCCACCTCTAAATAACTGCCTCACTTACCCCCCCTCGTTTGCTCGTTTGGCCGTTTGTTGGGCCAGCAATGCTCAGCACCGTTGGGCATCGCTTTGCTTATTACTCCGCTCACCCATCGACAGCGTTGGCAAGCAGGAAACCATGAATTACCAATCCAGCCAGTATATTACCAACCACCTACTAACATGCTCACATACCCACGAGCATCCCATCATAGCTTGCTGCCCCCAGGTCACCGAAATGATAAGCAGCTTAGATAATCATCAAATTGCTGCCTTACACTGCCTCTAATTGCTACACCCCATTACTTTCTTTTCAACTGTCTATAATTGTGCTCCATTCGTACAGCAGTCAACTTCTATCAGCCTTTCACCCACTGCTACCCTTCGTAACTGTCCACCCTCCCCTCGCTAACAACCAGCTGAGCATCTTGCTCCCTCGTCCCGCGATTGTGACAGCTCGCATTGTTGCAATCATATAAAAATCCAGATTATGTCACTTCTGGAACCCTCCTTTGGATTTGCCTCCTTCTTTCAAAGCCACCAAGGACATTGACCAACTAATCTCGGCTTTACAATGAGGGAAGAAGCGATGGAAGAGGCCTACTGGCAACTACAGCAGAAAAACTTATTCAACGACACACCCACTTCTCTTTCATCATCTCTTATCATGGAACCCCTTACGCCCTCTTCTCAAGATCTGACCCATTCCAGAACATCTTCATTGCCTACAAATCTGGGACCAAAGTTTGGGTTTGGACTGAGTCAGCCGTCCACACCGGGAGCCACTCCGGTTCCTCCACAGGGGATCCGGTCTTGCTCGATTCCAAACCCCTTAAATACGGGATTATCCACATTGCCAGAACAAATGCTTTCCTCTCCTTTTGTGTTTCAGGATGATTGGGAACGTCAATTTGGGGGTTTATCTCTTGATTTGACGTCTCCAATGCAGCAATTGTCAAGAAGAAATACGGTCTTCTCTAACGCCTCGATTTCCACAACCGGAACCTCAAAATCAATCATCACGACAAACAATTCACTCGGTTTAACGAACAACTCCCTCGGTATCACAAGTTGTCCCCTCAATAACCCCCTCGGCGTGACGAAATTATCCCAGGTGCAAGGAAGCGAGGAAATGCTGGCATTATGCATGGATCAATATGGGTGTAGATTGCTACAAAGAAAGTTGGATGAAGATTTCAACGGTAACTTTCCCTTAATATTTAACACGATTTTACCGCATTCCAGCCAATTGATGGTAGATCCATTTGGTAATTACCTCATCCAGAAGGTGATGACGTTGTGCAATGCAAACGAACTAACTTTGATCATATTAGAGATTGCTCCAAATGTGGGCACAATCAGCGTCAACCCACATGGAACTCGTGCCATTCAGAAGTTGGTGGATTGCGTGAGTAGTGATGAACACCATAAAATCCTTTCTGTTGCCATCGGTAACCATATTGTGGAATTGATCCAGGATTTGAATGGTAATCATCTTGTTCAGAAAGTGATCACCCATTTCGACGGTAGTCGATTAGATTTTCTAGTGGATTTGATCATTCTAAACTTGATACCTATAACTACCCATAAACACGGATGTTGTGTTTTACAAAAACTCATGAGTAAATGTACCCCCCAACAGGTGATCATCATTGGGGAACATATCTTGAACAATGGGATATATTTGATGATGGATCAATTTGGAAACTATGTGGTCCAGTATTTATTGAGCTTGGAATTGGATTATATCAATCTCAATCTATTGAATTTGGTCGCCTCCGAAGTTGTCACATTGAGCTGTGGCAAATTCTCTTCAAATGTTGTTGAAAAGTGTTTGAGAATTAAAAAACTGCCAACGACAATTAGTAACGAGCTCATATTGAACCCGATCATTGTTTCCCTTGTCTCATTAAATGTCTTGAATTCTCTTATCAGAGACCAGTACGGTAATTATGTTGTTCAAACAACGTTGGATGTTTGCGACTGGAACATCAAGTGTGTCTTGGTGGAATTGATGAGACCCATTCTACCTGGTATTCGCTATACCAATTACGGCAAGAGAATATACAATAAGGCAACTAGTATTGCTTTAGAGATGGAAAGGACGGCACAGGGTGCCAGGGCGACTCCCATTTCCAATAACCAGGGTTGGTCTTGAGAGTGCCTTTTTCCTGTTTATTTGTTTTCATGTTATTTTCATTTTATACCCATCGGGTTGGCTTATCGGTAGCCCTCTCATCGTATTGTTTTGTTTATTTTACTAAGTGTCTTTAACGAACGAACAAACGAACGAAGTGAGTTTGTGAGTGAGTCTACCCACTGTGCGTGTGTTTGTTTGTGTTTGTGCACGTGTGTGCCATCAGACTACTGACTGCTGACTGCCGTGGCCATGGGTATCTCTAAGGTGATTCTCATGAGCAGTGTTCATCATTGCTGAGCACATGAGCACTTCTTATCGCAGTACGCCGAAGCCATAAAAAAGAGCCACGCGGTGCCTCGGCGATAGCCTTCACCTCTTCTTCTTCAAATAAATAGAAGATGAAGTTGGTTACCATCGCTTTGGCCACGTCATTGGCCCAGCTGGGCTACGCCATGATCATTCCGCAACATATTGTGGAATTGGACGGTGAATTGGAGTCAGAAACATCCTCCTGCCCGGAATTGCCACTCGTTGACACATTAGAACTACAATCCCTAATTACCGAGGAAGCTCTTAGAGCTCACGCTGAAAAGCTCTATGAGATTGCCTCTCTTTCCAACAAATCCTACGGCCACCCTACTAGAGTCATTGGTTCCAAGGGTCACTGGGGAACGCTTGGGTATATTAAGAAACAATTGCATTCCTTGGGTGGTTACTATAACGTGACCGTGCAACCATTTAAGGCCTTCATGGGCGAGGTCTACTCATACAATGCAACAATTGATGGTGCAGTTCCGGAATCCTTGGTGGAAATGGATATGTCCCCAAGCACTCCTCACAAGCTGCCTGTGAAGGGTGAATTGGTTGCAGTTGCCAACTCCGGTTGTAACGAGGAGGATTATGTTGATGTTTTAGATAAGATTGTTTTGATTAAGAGAGGTGAATGCGCATTTGGGGATAAGTCGGTTTTGGCCGCCAAATACGGTGCCAAGGCTGCTTTCATCTACAACAATGAAGCCGGCTCTGTGAGAGGAACATTAGGTGTCCCAGTGGAGGGCATTCCAAGAGCTCCAACTCTTGGCTTGTCCCAAAAAGACGGGGAAAAGTATTTGGCCCTCTTGAAGGAAAAGTCCGTTGAAGCCGAAATTGTTGTCGACTCCTTCGTTGGCCCTATCACGACTTTGAATCTGATTGCAGAATCAAAGTTGGGGGACCCAGAAAACGTGGTGATGTTGGGTGCACACTCAGATTCCGTTACTGCGGGCCCTGGTATCAACGATGATGGTTCCGGTACAATCTCTCTTATTGAGGTTGCTAAGCACTTGTCAAAGTTCAATGTCACCAACAAGGTGAGATTTGCATGGTGGGCTGCGGAAGAAGAGGGCTTATTGGGATCTAACTACTATGCCGAGACTTTAACTCCGGGTGAAAACGAAAAGATTAGATTATTCATGGATTACGATATGATGGCTTCTCCAAACTATGAGTACCAGGTTTACGACGCCAACAATGTGGACAATCCAAACGGTTCTGAAGAATTGAAGAATCTCTACATTGATTACTACACTTCCCATGGCTTGAATTACACCCTCATTCCATTCGATGGTAGATCAGATTACGTTGGGTTTATTGAGCATGGTATTCCAGGTGGTGGTATTGCTGCGGGTGCCGAGAAGGAGAATGCAGCAAACGGCCTGCCATTGGACCAATGTTACCATCAATTGTGTGACGATGTTTCCAACATTGCCTGGGATGCCTTCATGGTCAATACCAAGTTGATTGCCCACTCTGTTGCCACCTACGGTAACTCCCTTGAAGACTTCCCTGTTAGAGAGGCCCAAGTCGCTATGAACGGTATGGGCGACCTCAAATACCGTGGCAGTAATTTGATCATGTGAATCAAAATCATGAATTGAAATTGTTATTGTTTTTTGTCATTAGATATCGTACACTATTTCATGTTATTAAATATTAATTTATAAGGTAAACTACTATACACAGTTTAAAAATTACATCTGGTTCAAATAATCACTCATATTCCACACTTTTCTAAAATTCACGAGTTTGCTATGCTTTAATTGACTTTTTGAGGAGCTGAGGCTAGAAGTTGAAGTGTTGAAGAGGGGCAGTTTGAACTGGAATTGCTCCGTGTTTGGGTCTTCATCGTCCAATGACGTCATTTGGGATAAATCCAGTACCATGTCCTCTTCCAATTGAATCACCTCGGGTTTAGGCCCACAATGGCCCTCTATCACCTTCAAATTGAGTTGTTTTATAAATTGGTCTAATGACCATCTTTTTTGAGAGTGTTTTTCCAACAAATGGGGTAAACAAGCGATTAGAGGGTGGTTCAATTTGGGTTTTGGGGGATAATCAGGGGTTTTTTCAAGGATCTCCTTTCGGACCTTGTATTCGTTCTCTCCGTTGAAAGGATAGCTTTCAAAAATGAGATAGTAGAGGGTGACACCTAATGAAAATACGTCCAATTTGAAAAAATCCATTGCTTCTTGTTTGGGTTTGAAGACCGATATTAATGATGAATGCTTTTGACGTTGTCTTCTAAATTGGGTTGAGAGTAATTCCGGGGAAAGAAAGAGAGGGGTGCCAATCAAGTCCGAATTGAAAATCTCTCTTTCGTTTCTTTCGTAGGAGGGTTGTAATTGGTAGGCAGAGTCGAAATCTGTCAACACTAACCGGTCTCCCTTTACTAGAAAATTCCCCGGCTTGATATCCCTATGGATGATCTTCAAACCGTGCAAATAGTGCAAACTGGATACCATCTGAGTCAATCGCAAGTTCATGTTGGTCTCTATACTATGCGTGTCCTCAAGCGAAACAGGCCTCTTTGGAAGATATTTAAAACTTCCAAAGTCTAACTGCAATTCGAATAACTCCTCTTGCAGATATATACACTTGGGGGTCATATATATCTTATATGTTGTTATCACGTTTTCATGATTCAACAACTGAATCAGCTTATATTCGTTGGATTTGATTGAGCATTGCTTCACCGCATACACCGTTTCATCCGAAAACCTTGCACAGAACACCTGCGAATTCTTATTCAGCGATATAACCCTAATCGGTGTGCATTTAACCCGCTTATCCATTATCAATCCAATGGTCCGTTACCCTACCTTAGTTTATTTTTCCGCACTCTTGAACGCTGGGCGTAAAAAAAAATTGGTTTCTCTCATGTTAACCCTCTTCTTCCTGACTAGCCCTCAGTGGAACAACGCGGTACCTGTATTTTCCCGGTACCGCCAGCCGCTTGAAGGCGTGATGGTCAAATACCAATTTTTCAACACCTTTGATGGAGTTTGGAGTTGCGAGTTCTTTGGGCCGCAATTCTGGGGAAGAGGAAGAGGAAGAGGGGGAGTAAATGTGGTGCGAGTGAGGATTAGGGGAGTAACTTAAATCCGAGGTAGCCTTAGTGTATTTTTTTAACTGATCTTTCTTGGGGGTAAGTGTAATGGGTTTGACCGGGACTCTGTTAGAGGCACCCGACCCAGTGAAGTAGCTTGCCTCCAATTTAGTATTCCCAGTAAATTTTGCACGCCCGGATGCGCCCCCAGTAATTTTTTTACGATGGGCCTGGGGGGTCATTGCAACCCCTTCCACCTTAAACCATGACATCAAGTGAATATAAGCAGACAACCAATGTTATAGGTGTCCACATGGGAAATGGTAAGAGGACGGTTGATGGGGATGCTGCAGTTTTGAAAAGTTGTGGCGACCGGCTCATGGTGGAAAGTTTGTACGTGGAACGGTATTATGATTTAGCGAGCAGCCCGTACTTGGTGGGGCGAATAAAAGTGAAGATTTAACTCCCAGCTACCCCAGCTAGGCTCACCTCTTCAATGTTCAAAATAGCATATTAAATCAAGAGTGTAATAACAGCCTTTTACCACAGGTTAGTAGCCTCCCACATGAAGAAAGTTCTGCCCTGAAGTGGACTTGTGACATATTTAAATGAGCCCATGAGCGCCGATCACGTGACTGGGTTATGAGATTCCAATACTCCAACGTACCTTTCTTGAATTGATTCTTATGCTAAGCAAATCACAAGAAGCAGCCATCTTGTTTTCCAGGGCTAAAGTTGGATGAAAAACTCGATGGATTCGATGAAATTGAATGGGGCCATTTCTCCTGGGGTCCAAAGTGGCGCAGGCGTCATGCGCCATCTTTCACCTGACCTTCTTCCTTTCATCGGCTAAACTGACCAATAACCACCGCAATTTCAACCCCATTTACATCAAAATTGTTTTTTGTTATTGGAAGCTTCATATCTCTTAATTTTAAGCTTTTGAAGACGCTTTTAGGCTGGTGATCAATATACATGCATTTGCTTCAATTCATTCGCCACTTCACAGGTGTCTTTCCGTATCCGTCACGCCAATCTTCACCATGCTACCAATAACTTATTTCTACTACCACCATCCCCTCCACACCTTCAGTTCACCCATCATTGGTGGGATTATCGGCCCACTCACTCCAAGTTATATGCTCATAACATTACCTCGCACTAAATCCTCCTCCCCGCCACACCCCCCATAACTCCTTCCCAGTAACTTCCCTACGGGCAACCAGTCACCGGCACCCAGCCCACACCAGGCGCCCTGGCATATCGTGGTGGACTCGTTATGCCGGCGCTTACGTAACAAACGCGTCCAGTATCTGATCTGGAATCTCAAGAAAGTGAAAAAAAAAACACCCCCCTTCATTTTTAGTCTTGATCCAGCCAAATCTCACTCTAAACCGGTGTATTCGTTCGTTACCATGGTCCTGTTTCCAAGAGCTACAAAATGTACGGGATCTGCACAGCTGTGTGAAACAAGCAGCACAACAACTACTCTGGCGATCTGTCTAGCGGTGATTATTCCGGTGGTACTGGTTGCTATAGTGGTTGGGTTCTTTGCGTGGAAAGCGTACAGAAGAAACAAGAAGGAGTCTCTGGAGGACAACGATCCAGATTTCAACGACGATAACATCATATTGCCCGATTTGCCAAATGATTATCATCCTTCCCAGATGAACTTGATGGAGAACAAGGAGAGAAATGTGTCGACAAACTCATTTGCCAGGCCGCCAATGAACCACAAATCATCGTATACAAACTCTCTTGACGCATTCTCGATTCCATTTGCGGATTCCATGAATGATCTCAACAAGTTCTCAAAATCACTGGGTTACGATTACCAGGACTTCAACTATCCTATCAAGAAGATCAACGCCTCCCCGGCCAAGTCGATGTCGGGTTCAAGAGTCATTTCCACAAGGTCCTCATTTTCTGAAACGTCAAGACCAATAACAGGTTACGGAACCAGCTTGATGTCGAACGACGCCAGATCTTCGCCATTGAATGGTAAGGACCACGAGGAGGAAATTCCACATCATCAATGGAAGGCAAGGGCCACCCCAAGCGTGTCCACAACGGGTGAGGACGTTTTTGCCGACGCATACGAAACCCAATCGAAGAACGAGATCCAGCTCGAGGAGCTGAATCACAATTTGAGCTATGAAGATCCACCGAATGAAGATAAGAGCGAAGATCTGACTGGTCACGATGTTTCAGCCCATCCTGTTGAGCTAGTTGAGCAATTTGCCGCCTCAAACGAACCGATGAGCAAAGAAGAGGAAGAGAGGCTCGATAGAATGAAGTCCGTGTACAGAGTCTACTTCTCAAGAGAAAACTCAATAAGAAGACCAAACGAGTCGAATGTGGACACAGATAACTTGCCTGCATTGCCAGTATACAACCCGGAGCAGACCCTGGCAAACGACAACGGTGGCGTGAATGGTGAGAACCCGGTCAACTTAGTCAACGGTTTACTCGAGATTCAAGACAAATCTCTGCCGGAAGAAGTTCCAAGACAAGTTTCGCTGCCTATTGTGCAGGAAGAACGTCAATATGTGGCAAAGCCACAAACGTTGTCCCAGCACTCATTACCCGTCCATGAACCTTTGAATGAGCCTTCGACTGAACCTTCGACTGAACCTTCGACTGAACCTGTGCAGGACCATCTGGAGACATATGATAGACAAAACAACCACATGCCATCATCAAACCAATTGCATGTGCCAACAGATTTCCAAGATCCAAATAGAGCCAGTGTCTCCTCATCCATCTACATTGCTAATAACAACACAATAAATGGACATCATCCACATCAGCAATTCCTCAATTATCAGCCCGAAAACAACAATGGCTCAGGCTACGACCCATACTACGATCAACAATACGGGGGTTACCCACCCCAACAAATGTCACAGGGTGGCCAGGGGTACCCCCAACAACAATACTATCCACCGCAGGATTATTACCAATACGATCAATATGGTGGATATCCAGACCAGAACTACGGTCCTGTGAGAGCCCCTCATCCTTTGCCCGACGGCAAACAATCCACACCAATCCCACTGCCTCATCAATTGGCAAAGAGAACCTCCACTTTGGAAACCTTCACCACCTTCAAATCTGCCAGTCACTCTAAAAACCCACTAAAGCAGATTGCCAGAGCCGACGACAGATTCCATCCAATTGAACATGCCGCATGGGTGGATCCTGTTCCAAGACAAAGAATCCAAAGATCCGAGAGCGGGTCAACGTGGAAGGGTGAACTGGAATCCCAGCCGTCACCCTCTCAGCTCCGTCAATCCGTCGTTATGATGAACCCACTAGCCATTGGTGGCCGTAAAGTCCATCAATACAAGGGTACGGCCAAAGAACACGTGAGAATGCAGCAATACATGGCTCCAAACCAAGAACCCCTCTACGGGTTTGTGGATGGTTTTGAAAGACCACACGGAGCTGAAAACTTGATTCCAAGAAGTAACAGTGAGGTTGACTTGAGAAGGGAGCTTGATAACGCAAACGTTTAACCTTTTTATACATACTTTTACAATTCATACACTATGAGCACCCTCGTTTTCTTCACATCATCTACTTATCCTGAAATGAACGCGGTCCAGATGAATGGGCTTCAGGAGTACTTGACTAAGCTCAATCAGATAGACCTGGACACTGTGCAGGTTGCTCGTGAGGAGTTGGCCCACATCAGAAGCCAATTCCAGTCACAATCGCTCGATGACTACTCGAGACGAAAGTACCTCTGGAAGTTGATTGCCACTAGCTACTACCTCCACGAGGACTTTCTTGCGATGGGTGAAACCCAGGAACCTCCATTGGGGTTAGAACAAATGCTGCGGTGTTTGGAGAGCGCCAGCACAATGGACAAGGAGGTGGCATGGACTTGCATAAATGTGCTATATGCGCCACATATGGACGACAACCACTGGCTCAGAGTGATTCGCGTCCTAGACACGGACTTCACCACGGGCGTAGCAGTATCAGACGGCCTGGAGACAGTAAGGATTGATTTGCTGGGGTTGAACGATAACTTTCAGTTCTTCACCAGTAATGTGATCGACCAGCTCAAGCCGGTGTGTTTGAAGGCGATTGAGTTTTCCGCGTACAAGGAAGTGGTCCGAGAGGTTTTGACACTGATCGGTGTTATATTGACGTATTACAAGGGTGTGGATTTCATTCCCGACCTATCCGGTCTTGTGTGCAAGGTCATGGGCTACATAAACGAGGAACCGTTGACGGTCTTGTCGATTTTGAACCAGCTGGTTGTGTCCTTTCCACGAGAGTTGGCAAACGTTCAATCGGCAATTCTCGAGTATTACTCCACCATTGCCCAGCATTACATACAGAAGAGTGGTGAAAGCCAGTTCCACGGGGTGTTTAACGGCTGGGAGATGATCCAAACCACGAGATTGCTTACCCATGTCATGTCTCAAAAGCTTTTCCAGGGGACTTCGTATTTGGTGCTCGTGGAAAAGATCACCAACAGCGTTATTCACTCCACGAGTGGAGAGCTAATGAGTACGCCGCGTGGCGTCAACAAAGAGGGCAAGCTCTTGATGGTCTCGATCTTCTTCAACACCTACTTGCTCAGAGCCCAGATTGGAGACAACTCCTGCATCCAGTCTCTGCTCAACACGGTAAATGCTCATTTGGTAAAGGGTGGAAACATCTTCGCTGACCCCACGGTCAAGTTGCAGTTTATTTCCACGGTGGACAAGCTATGCATCAATGATCCGATTGCGGCAGTGGAACCGATTTTGAAATTTGGCAAGCTGTGGAAGAAGCTGCTGCATACAAAGGATGGCCAGATTTGCGGGTCAATCGAAGGCCTTCTTCTGAAGATTTGCTCGACTCCATTGGAGTTCCAGCAGGCCAAGATTATCTTAGTTATCCTCTTTGACAAGTTTATCCGGGCCGAAGACAAGACCTCGCTGCTGAGGTCCATATTGACCATCATGAGGATCCAGATGAGCTCCGGGATTGTGAGATATGCGATTTTAAAGCTGATTAAGTGTTGGATCACGCTGGGGTCTCAGGGCGATGATCAGTGGCCCCAGGCACTTGAACTCATCACTACCTGTGTGTCCGATTCTCAGTCGGGAACAGACCGCGGCGAGGTGTCTGTTGTCCAATGCGGAGATGTGGATGCGCCTACCATGGATTTGCGCTCCCAAATTGTGGAGTTTGTTCATCTGGGAGTTCTCTCGATCCCCGAGACCAAGATCAAGGACCACCAGTCCTTTTTCCTCTTGGCGTTGTCGATCATTAGCGTCAACGTCCAGTACTGGAAGATTGGGGATGCCAATGACCAGATCAAGGGCCTGATAATGAAGTTCCCGGTTTCTCCGCCCTTGGTCCAGGCCGCTATTCTAAACACCCTTGCCAGGTTCTATCCTCAGGTTGCCATAAAGTACAGACATGCCATTTTTGAGCTTTTTACCAATTGCGCAAAATCGAGAGATTCGGAGCTGGCAAAGGCTGCCAGATTGCGGCTCTTGCCTCTAGAGGCCCAGCAGCGGTTTCTCAAATTTGATCAGGGGATTTTACTTGATTCCAGGGATTTGGACGTCAAGCTGATGTACAGGGTCAAGACAAACAACGACATCGTCCATGTTACATTGAACTGTATCTTGAGCGAGCCTGCTCGGTCTTTTGATGTGTCTTTAAGCGGTGAGAGTCCTGGGTGGTCCTTCTTGGCCCAATCTACGCCGGCCGTGGATCCTACTACGTTTAAGGCGAAGAGTGAGTTTGAGGTCCGGGTGAACTCATTTTACGGGGTCGACCAGGAGCCTGTTGTGACTATCACGACTGGCCATGGCAGCGTGGATATCCAGCTCTGTGTTCTGCTCAAGGTCATACAACAGGGCGGCACACTGTCCAGCACAGTCTTTGACTCGCGTTGGAGTCAGGTGCTCACGTCGCTGGGTGCTGATTGCATGAGAATGACGAGTCTGCGGTTTGCAGACGAACGTAACCCCATTGAATGGGTCCAGCGGCTCCTTGGTAAGCTTGGAATGGGCATAGCCGCCCTCACCTCGGACATGCTAGCTTGTTACGGCATGATGAAGCTGTCAGGGTCCGTTGTGGGTGTTCTTGTAAGATTGGGGCCTGGTGACGAGGTGCGCGTTCTGACAACCCAACCGGGGGTAGCGGCCGCTGTGCTGGACCGTCTGGTGCTGCTTCTTGATCCTACAACCGGCTAATGCTGCTATCGCAGGGAACCCAGATATGGCTTGCCGAGCACTTTCGCAGAGTGGAAAATCAGTCATGGCGTCACCGTTGATGCTAAGAATCACCCGGCTATTCCACACTGCGAGTCCATTGAGGAAGCAATTCATACCGGAAATGTCACTAGCGTACACCTCTGAGAGAGCCGCCGAGCTCAAGCACAATGTCGAGGCGATCCAAGCACGTGTGGACGCCGTTTCCCACCACAAAACCCGGTTGGTGTGTGTGTCCAAGTTGAAGCCAGCAAGCGACATCCAGGCCTTGTACGACCTGGGATACCGTCATTTTGGGGAGAACTATGTCCAGGAGCTGATTGAGAAGGCAAAGGTGCTTCCGAAGGACATTGAATGGCACTTTATTGGTGGTCTACAAACCAACAAGACGAAGGATCTGGCAAAGAACATCGAGAACTTGTATGCTGTGGAGACGATTGACGCAATCAAGAAGGCCAAGAAGTTGAACGACACCCGGGTCCAAGTGGGAGGGACGAAGATCGGGATCTTCGTCCAGGTAAACACGAGCGGTGAGGACCAGAAGAGCGGAATCGCTCCAGGTGAGGACCTTGCTGCCCTTGTCAAGGTTGTTCTTACCGAGTGTCCCCAGTTGGCGTTCAAGGGCTTGATGACGATCGGCAGTTATGCTGCCAGTCATGACGACGGCGAAAATGCGGAATTCGACGTCCTAGTGAGCTGCAAAAAGGCTATCGAAGCCGAGTTTGGCCTTAAAGACCTCCAACTTTCCATGGGCATGTCGGGGGACTTTGAACAAGCCATCAAGCAGGGCAGCACCAGTGTGAGAGTGGGCTCAAGCATCTTTGGCTCCAGACCTCCTAACAACGGCCACTAAGCTACTAGAGGCGGGAATTCAAGCTCAACGTAATCAGAAAATTCCCCGCTATCTATTGGTATGGTCTTTGCCTTCTTAAGAGTTTTATATCGACTGTTTACTCGATTATTTACCTGACCATTTAACGGCTGCTGATTAGATAGCTTTTAAGGAAACTGTAAGCGAGCGTGGCTCGTGATTTTTCATCCCCGACTCTACTTCTTCTTCATACAAATGCCCCCAAAAAAGGCCAAGAAAAGTGGTTTGGTGGAACGCCCTAACGCCAAAAAGGCTAGAAAGACCCCAATGACGTTTGAGGACGAAGGTGGCGAAAAAACCGGTCCGGAAAGTAACGAAACCGCCAAGATAGACGAAAATGATCCAAAACCCTTGATCGAGGAGTATACGGATCCAGACATGGATCCAGAGACCGGGGTGATGGGTTACATGTCAGGGTGCTTGGATGACCACATGACTGTGCGCCACATGTTTCAGATCTTGATCATCTGCTTTTTGACGAATGTGCTTTATCTATGGTACGGCGAGAAGCAAAAGGAGTGGGCTGCGGCTGGACGTGTTGGCCAGGACCCAATGGACAGCATGATGATTGCAGCATGCATCATCTCAATCCCAATAATGGAGTTTTTTGCGATTATCAATACAAGATTCAAGACGTGGAAGAAGAAGATCGCTACGTTGAGGACCAAACGCAAGGATATCGATGCGAATGAATACAAGAGCCAAATGTTGGAGTTGTCAAAGAAAAAACCTGTCTTACCTGACTTCAACTACATCTACGCGATCTACTTGCCATTGGCGTTGTCCCTCTTGATGGCGCCTCAGTATCTCATCTATGTGGGCATCTGTGTGGTGCAGATCTCCGAAATGCACTACCTCGTCAGAGCACTCATCTCCTACGTGATTGTTCTCCAGTTTTCCGGGTCGATGGGAGACCAAACCATGGGCGCAGTGACCGCAGGAGTGACAAATTCAATCTCAACAGTTAGTTACATGAGAGTGCCCTTGATTTGTACGTTCCAGCACGAGGCATTCAATAAGTTCATTGGTCCAACGATAGGAACCTTTGAAAGGTCATTCTTGGTCACCGCGTCCACAGTCTTGATCACGGTTCCAAAGCTGGCCACCGCGGATTTGACAATCATCATTATGAAGAACCTCTTTGTGTCCCTCATGATTGCGGTCTACTTCTCATTTGGTATTCTCTGGCTCTACCGTCGCCAGAGCGACTCCTCATTGAAGTATCTCCTCAATTTGGCCCTTTATCTCGTCTTTACCGCGTCCTTCTTCGTAGTTTCCGACAAGCTGCTCTTCCCTATCATCGGAAAGCTGCCACTCAACTGGGTCAAGGATTTTGTCTTTGAAAGCGAGTACAGACTTGAGGTTATCAAATACTGGTCCCTCACAACGCTGATAATGGTCCCAACGCTTCTATTCACCTTCACGAAGTTGATTCCCCAAACGGCACTGGATGTCAAAAGAAAGGTTTGGCACTTCATTCTCTTCTTCATGATCCTCGTCCCAATGACGAAGGACCCACAGTTGGTCTCGGTCGCGCTATTTGGCATTGCTGGTACCCTCATTGTCATTGAGCTTGTGAGAGCAAACGGCATTCCTCCGTTGGCTTCCACGATCGACTCCATCTTCAAGTCATTCCTAGACTCAAAGGACAAGGAGGGCGAGTGGATCACCAGTTACATCTATCTGGTCCTTGGCATGGGTGCACCGCTCTGGTTGACCAATTTGGACGTTTCCAGAGAAACCACCTACCTGGGTTTGGTCACGCTAGGATTCGGTGACTCTTTCGCCAGTATCGTGGGCAGACACTTTGGTCAGATCAAGTGGCCAAGCTCCCATAAGACTATTGAGGGTACCGTTGCGTTTATTGCAGGTTCAGCCATCGGATTGGCCATTGTGGACTACTTTACCTCTCAAGCAGGTATTGAATTGATTGGTTGCAATTGGGTCAACAGATTTGTTGTCATCATCCTCGTCGGTGCCTTTGAAGGGTTTGTTGAGGTGAACGACAACCTGTTTGTGCCGGTCTTTGCCACTGTGGCCGAAGAAGTCCTATTAAAGGTTACGTAGAGATGTGTATAAATATGATTCTAAAGATATCATGATCTCTTTTTCTCCGTTCCCCATCTATCATAGCAGTACAATCCAGTGAAGGTCAGGACCAACCCAACCCATTGTTTAGCAGACAACTGGGTGTGCGTTCCCTCTACGATGATCGAGAAGGCAATGATGATGATTCTTTTCAAAATGTTGGCAATGCTGTAATTGATTGGACTCACCATGCCTAAAATCTGGAAAGCCACCAGGGATTGGACAAAATGAGAGGTGGCATAGATGAAAATCCATTTTATTGTCACCGACTTCAATGTCAAGATCGTGAATGTGTTGAAGTTAGTGTAGTATTTGATTTCGGAGACGATGTAGACGGGGAAGGTCAATGCGAATCCCACGATTGAGCAATAGAATAAGACCGTCAACTTGTCCAACTTCCTCTCCGGATTGATGTATCCCACGGTGGGGGTGGTTGAGGTTTCCCCTGGCACATGAGATAGGTCGAGATAGGATGGGTTTCTGGAATTGGGGGCCGAACTTATTGGAGAATTAAAGCTGGAAATGGAGCCGGAATTGCCCAAATAAAAACTTGGCTTTTGACCTGCAGTGCCAATAGCTGGGGATGGGATGGAAATCGGGAGGATAGGTGTTGAAATGGCCGATTCCGTTCTTGTGATTCTCCAGTTGAATTTATTGAGAAACTCGTTGGCTCTCACCTCCGCATCGTCCTCCAACTTGGACTTATTTGAGTCCTCCCACGTGAGGATTTTCTTGGCAAAGATGTTTTGGGAGACAAAGATGAACATTGAAATGAATGCAAAGAAGCATCCTTTGTGGAATAGAGAGTCCTCGGTGTGTTTCGATGTGTTCTTTGAGCATGACAACATGACTCCAATAATCAACGGCATCAGAGTGATATATGTCTTGTATGAGAACTTCCTCTTGAAAATCACCCTGTAAATTACAACTGTTGTCATTGGAGAGATGGCTTTGATGGTGTGAACCAATGACACGGGAATCACACTTGTCGCGTTGTGGGACGCTATTTGGCCCAAAAATTGAAACATGCCCATTGGCACCGTTGTTTTAAACACCAACCTGTTGGCGTTTAAGAAGCAGCGTCTGATTGAATACTCCATCTTACCCAGATCCACCGGAAACGTTCCTTGTGGAAACTGCGAGATGATCTGAGTTCCCCTTTGTTCCATGAAATGGAAAAAATAGACTGTACCAAGGCAAAAGCCGGCATTCATGATAAACTGGATTTCCGTCAAGGAAACAGGATATTTGAACTCCATGAGGATCTTCTTTGTGGAAGAGGAAGAGACGACAGAGGTGGTGTACCATACCAGACAGAGACCTACCAACTTCCAATCAATCTCCACCCCGAACCACACTGGCTGTGTGTGCTTTTTGTTGGTGGGCAGCATGCTAATCAGCGGAACCAAGAAGGTTTTTTGGGTTTAAGTTTAAATTGAAAAAAATAAAAATACAGTGCTGAGCAGAATGAACCCTTGATAAAAGCACGTGACATTCACGTGAGCGGGGTTTACGTAACGGGCCTTTTCTTCAAAGCCCTCCTCCTACCGTGTGTGATCTCCGATAGCTGCTTCTTTTCATCCCAATTGGCGAATTGAAGATGATTCACTTGGGCAATACAAGAGTGATTATCACCGGAGGGGGGTTCTCCACGGTGGTGAAGGGAGGCAGGCGTGGGTGTTACGCAACAAGCGTCTCCCGGCCAAATCCCGATAAGGAAGACAATGGAGGAGATGAACATGATCCAGAGGTTTTGAAGTTGCTCCACTTGTACCCTACGGCCAAACACCCCACCCCATACGAGGTGCTGAACTTGAACCCCCGTAATGAGTTGAAAAAAGGCGAATTGAAGCAACAGTTCTTCAAATTGGCCAAGATTTATCATCCGGACTCGACGAACGGCCACGGTATGCCATTGAAAAGTAGGAGCTACTTTACGAGCGATGATCCCGGCTTATTAACCGAGCAGATCAAGGAAGATCGGTTCAAAAAGGTGCTTTCCGCGTACAATCTTCTACGGAACCCGCTCTCAAAGAAGAACTACGATCAATACCACATCGGATGGGAAGACAACACGTACTTCAAGTCCAACCCCAACATGTACGACCCCTCCAACATGGCCTACGAAGAGTTTGTCAAAAGATCGAGGTCCTACACCACAAACAAGTCCGGGACGTGGGAGGACCACTACACCCGTGGTTACGAGTCAGCTTACGGGTTTCCAGGAGACCGGACATGGACGGCGTCGGAATCGGGAAATCTCAGAGACGAATTCCAGAAGAATAAAAGGACAATCCTGTTGTCATTAGGGTTGTTCTTAACCGCATACTTTTCATTACAATTATCGCACCTCTACCTCTACGACGACTTCATTGGAGGCAAGCACAACGAGTCTCTGGTGGCGTCCAATCGAATGCACGATAAGTCCGAAAAGGACTTATTTGACGCTTACACCAACTACGGGCTCGGAGACACTAAGGAGGACCGAATCAACCGGTTTCTCTGGTGGAGGAAGCTGACAATGATGCTAAGCTTGGGCGACATCACCGAGATCCTTAACCACTTCAAATACAGAGGCATCATCGACAAAAAAGAGGATACCCACCAAATCAAGAAATTCCACGACACCCCCTTCTCGGTGCCAAGCAACGGTTCAAGCCAGCTCCCCGACGATGACACATCAAAGTGAAACCCGAGCCGTGTTTACCATTTACCCAAAGAGGCAATCTATTGCCTCATTCGGTAAATTACCTGGTTTGTTATTATTCATAACCCGAATAGGAAAGATTGTCAAAATGGGATGAAAAGGCCCTTTTCAGCCAAAAAAAGCCCACAAACAACGTGTATCAAGGCTCCTGTCATTGTTTCGATTTTATAATGTTAATTCTACGACTTTACGGATCTTTCTAGTCATTATTGATGTCATTCAAACACATAACAATAGCAGAATAAAACCAGCCATCTCAAGCGATAAAAAAAATTGGCTTCGCAGATTGATCTGCTATTCTGTTAACCTTCTTTATAATTGAAATCACTTATTGTAGAGTTTGTGGTAACCAATTTGTGACTGTTGAATACATATACTCTGATTAAACCAATTGCAAGTTTTCCCACGACAAGAAGATAGACGGGACCTCCAATAACGACTCTTTATTACACACTCTTTGAATCAATATAATGTCCTCAATTGTGAACACCAGTCCACTTGAGGTCCACACCAGATACGCTCGCTCCCATTCAGACACAATGGCCCATTCCAGGGTTGAGGAGACTCCCAGATCGTTTAGAAAGAGAAAGTTCATCTCGGATGATGAAGACGACATCGTTCTGGCTACACCCACCAAGCTGCCTCATATCGATCTTCTAATCACACCCCCAGGAAATCAGTTCAAGAGATCAAGAACGGTACCCTCATCTCCTACTCATAGACATTATTTGGCTTCACCAAACACTCCCAAAAGCACGCTTGATTTCAACACCTCCAGTCTCTCAACACCTCCTTCATCCAGCAAAACCTCTCCTGACATGGTCTTCTTGAAATTGCGCAAACCTAGCGTCTGCTCAAATAACCAGATACCAGGTTATTCGAACTTTTTTGGTGATACTTGCTACTCGTTCAATCTAGGAGCAAGTTCCCTAACCAGAAGCAATGAAAGCAACGTCCGAGCAGCAAATTGGAGAGATGCCTGTAAAGACAAGGTGAGACACGAACAAAGTCAACAATTTAAAAGATTTCAACAGGAAAGTCTGGAATATAATAACCAGCTTCAATCCAGGTATCAAAATAGAAGAACCAATTGCCCCACGCTGTTGAACCAGCCGAAATTGTTCCCCAATTTGAATCATCTCCACTCCTTTGTTGACCAGCAGCTTCAAACCCACCATTCGCTGGTCAATTACCCATTTTCCCAGGGCAAACATCAAAACTTCCAAAAAGACTATGAAACATTGATTCATAATCCCCAGTTGGACATGGGAGGCCCTCCGCGGTACATTCCCTCGATTCAGACAAACGAAAAGGTGAGATTACCCCCAATCAATGAAATCTTCAGAATGGTTCCAATGGATAAATCGGTGTTACATCCCCTGGGACTGACTCAATACGAGCTGCAAACATACAACGACATTGAAAAGTATTCGGTCACATTAAATGGGGACTCTAGACAATATTACGCCGATCGCCTGCCCACCAGAACCGATATGAGGCCAATCCAAGCAATTGGCATGAATATCATCCCCAATGACAGCTTTGCTCATTTTGACACTGGCATCGATTACTCACATCCGTTACGTCCCCCACCGCTTCCAAAAATGACCACATTGAATCTGCCAAAGAGAGAAAGCTTTGGAAGCATGAAAAAACCAAATCTTAAGTTAGCAAAGACTAGAAGGTCATCCAGTACTAAGACCAGTAAGAGACCAGCATTGAGGAAATACTCCGGTGGTGATAGACGCCAATCATTGCAGGAGAGAGGAAGAAGAGAGCCTGTGAGTAGATCTCCGTCAAGATCAAGAACGAGATCTAGCTCAAGAAATATACCGTCAAGTCCCGGTATGACTGTTGATCAAGAATCAACGTCACCAAAAGCCGATGTTGTAAGAGATGACTTCTTGTACGAACAAGTGAGTGAATCTACATCTACTGTACAATCTGAAGCGCATATCTCTCCTACTAATACCTCAGCGTCTCAAGAGACCTTGAACGGTCAAAAGACATTATCAAAAGGTCATCACAACCATAGCAAGAAGTGTTTATCCTGTGGGTCGAGTAATTCCCCTTGTTGGAGACCTTCATGGAACCCCGAATTGGGCCAATTGTGTAATTCCTGTGGTTTGAGGTATAGGAAGACTCGGGCCAGATGCCACAACACCAAGTGTTTGAGGATTCCTGCCAAGAGTGAATGGGGTTTGATGCAAAGAAGAGGAAAGATGGATCTTGTTTTTAAAGATGATCAGGGTAATGATGTTCACATGCACTCTTATAAGTGTTTACAGTGTGATTCAGGGATGGAAGTTAAATAGGGAACCGGGTAAGGGTAATTGGATTATGGGGATGTCTGTTTTTATTATACCAACATTTAAGTTATTGCATTTATATTTTTTGTATTGAAAAGCGAAAAAAAGAACAAGGTTGTTTGTGAGTAAGTGAGCTACTAGTTGATCTAACGAGGGGAGCGCCTGAGAGATCGATGCTGTCGAACGAACGAAGTTGGTTTGTGAGTAAGTGAGCTACTAGTCGATCAAGCGAGCGGAGCACCTGAGAGGTCGATGCTGTGGGTGAGATATTGATTTTGAAGCAAATTACATCGTGGGGGCAGTAAAGATATTGCTATGACTATTGATCCGGTGTTTAATTAGCTGGAAAGAATGTACCCCCCCCCCCCCGCTCTTCGCTGAGCATCCTTCACGTGACCTTACCGCGCTCCCTCCCAGTTGGGCGATCACGTGACTT
Organism: Saturnispora sekii; assembly: GCA_030563565.1. NCBI lineage: Eukaryota > Fungi > Ascomycota > Pichiomycetes > Pichiales > Pichiaceae > Saturnispora > Saturnispora sekii. The sequence continues at coordinate 21,900 of JAJMJM010000055.1, forward strand.
ACGCGCGGTTCCATCCTCCTGAGCGGCTGTGTCTTCTCAACGGTCGTTAAACAGGCTCAGCACTGCATTCTCCTTCCACTGACACATTTTGAGACACCAAACCTATTCAACTCCCTCGATACCCAATTTGATGAAGACCCCACTGATGGCTATTTTTAAACCCTAATTCCCATTATTTAGCCGATCACAAAAAAAAAGTTTTCACAGTCCAGACTTGCTCCTTATGAGATCAACTTTGGCCCTTAAACATTTCAAGATGACTCTTGGTACCCCGTTGATGAGAGCATACCCTTTGACTCCTCAGGATTCATTTTCTAATTTATATAAAAACCCTGCCACTGTTCTGGAAACGGTGAAAGGTCGAATCGAGGAGCTGAATCCTCAATTGGCAATCAAGGAAGTTAATCCGTTTTTTGTTTGTGATCTGAACCAGCTGGATGTCCAGCTGGACCTATGGAAGACCACGTTTCCGGAGATTGAACCACTCTATGCAGTCAAGTGCAACCCCAATTTGGATTTCATAAGACAACTTATTCACCGTGGAGTTGGGTTTGATTGTGCGAGTGTGAAGGAGATTGAAACGGTTGTAAATAACGGATCAAACAGGATCATCTATGCCAATCCTATCAAATCCGCAGGACAATTACACAACGCGAGTAGATTGGGTGTGGGGCTTACCACGGTGGACTCAGTGGAAGAGGTAGAGAATGTGGCCAATTTGGATTCCGAGATGAGGGTGTTGGTCAGAATCTCAACAGATGATTCTACCTCGACGTGTCCATTGAGCGTCAAGTTTGGCGCCAATGTGCAGGAGGCTTGCGCCATTGTTGACCAATGCATAAGACTGGATGTGCCGATTGATGGTGTAGCCTTTCATTTGGGCTCGGGATTTAAGGATTTGACGACAATCGAGAAAGCCATGGTTGATTCAAAAAGTGTGTGGGACTATGCCCTGAGCAAGGGTGTTCAGTTCACTAAATTGGACGTCGGTGGCGGATTCAGCCACCTGCCGCACGAGTTTACCCCCGCTGCAAAGATGCTCAGGTCTCAGCTGTGGAAGATGTACGGTGAGGAATTGGAAATGGGCACAGTGAAGGTGATTGCTGAGTTGGGAAGGTTCATTGCCGCTCCCTGCTTCACCCTTGTGGTTAATGTCAATGGTGTCAGAAAGATGGGTGGCAAGACAAGAGTTTACATCAATGATGGGCTTTATGGGAACTTGAACTGCATTTTATATGACCATCAAGAGATTGCACTTGAGGTTCTAACCAGTGGAGGTAAGTGGGTGTATGAGGAGGATAATGCCGCTGGAGGGGTGGCCGGAGGCACCAGAGGTGTGGAATACTCAATTTGGGGCCCGACCTGCGACGGTTTGGACTGTGTGGTTAAATCATGTCACTTGAGTCATGACGTTGCCCAGGGAGATTGGCTGATTATTAAGAACGCCGGTGCATACACCAGTGCAGCCGCCACAGCCTTCAATGGATTCACCAATGATTTCCAATATATCTTCATATGACTCCCATAGGAGAGCGGGCAGACTTCAGCAATGGTTTTTATATATCTTCATCCTATTCTGTTATCAATTTAACCCGGCAAATAGTTAACATCCGGGAGATACAAGCCACTGTGTCAGTTTGTTTAATTTGCAAAGCTGCTGTCTTTGGTATAGTATATAGAGATGTTAAAACACTCCGGGTTATACACCCCGTTAACTGGAAAAGCACTTGCTTCAGATTTCCAAGTGAACAAGTGAATTGATTGGGGCTTAGCTAACTTTCATAGAGACGAAGATAAGCAATGGTTAAAACGGATAAAAGAAGTTCCAAAGTAGCGTGATCTGAAGTGAGCGGTGAAATTAAGGGTGGTTTAATTGAAAAGAAAGTGATTTCACCAAAGAGGCGTGCAAGACAACTGCAAACTCGTGTCATCATGATAGGTTAGAAATACCGCAACCATACACCTTTCAGCCCAGTGGAACGCTTCCTCCCCAACCACGCCACTTTGGCTGGTGATTATAAAGGTTTGGCTTAGATTAAACCACTCACTCATTAACAACACCCATCCAATGAAATATTGCCCTTGATGCCACTTGTACGTCTCTTGCTTGCTTATTTTCTTTATAAATTACATCTCTGCCGGAGAAGATGAGCGCAGCAATGCGCCATTCAGCCCGTTAAATCGCAACGTCTCCTCCGCAACCCTACGGTTTGGCCGCTAATTGTAAGGCCTTAATTTAAATTACCTTTCTCTTGACACCACTCATAGGCTCGCTTCGTTCGTTTGCTCGGTAGCCCACTGAGGGCAATCACAGCTTGTGCTACACCTGGAGCACAATCAACCGTCTCAAACCACCTTTCGGACCTCCAGGGCACACGCGTCTGCTCATCTGAAAATGCGTCTGGTACGCTCATCTTTAGCCTACAAACTCTCTCTTGATACCACTCGCAGGCGAACCAAGTAAGTTTGCTCTTCTGCACACCTTCGGCCTACAATCCTCCCCTTGATGCGACTTACAAACTCACGTCCTTCGTTTGTTCGCTTTCTTCAGCCAAGTTCATTAACTATGGCCACAACGTCCGTCTTATGATCACATTCACTAAGTTGCTACGCTCGTGTGATAATCTGTTTGCCACTTGAATCTTGCAATCTCACTCCGTTAACCCGCTCTCTGACCCGCTACGCTCGTTAGCTTGCTCGTTTTGTTTGCCTATTCATTTGCTCATCTTGTGATCACATTCACTAAGTTGCTACGCTCGTGCGATGATCTGTTCGCCACTTGAATCTTGCAATCTCACTCCGTTAACCCGCTCTCTGACCCGCTACGCTCGTTAGCTTGCTCGTTTTGTTTGCCTATTCATTTGCTCATCTGGTACACTCACCTTTAGCTTCCGGCCAAATGTTCGCTATCTCTTCACCTTTGGTACATACATCCTCTTCTGCCTCTCCCCACCACCACCACCACCACTCACCCTCTGGGTCCTCACATTATCACTCGATTCTGACCGAAATCTCTTCACACCAGAAACATTAGCGCCACCGATCAACGTCACATTCATGCCTCCGTGAGTCAGGGATGGCGGGTTGAACTCAAAGTCCTCGTCATCAGCCTGGCCTTCACTTGTCAACATCGTGTCGTATCCTATCACCTCCTCCTCTTCCAGATCCTCGTTATAGTCCGCCTGAAGAGACATTGCCTGGGCAAAGTCTCTTCCTCTGCCAACAACCTCACTCACGTACTGCAACGCAATGAGTGGAGTCTGATTTGCCCAATAGGCGAAGACCCCTGTGGCCAGTGGCTGTGGTGGGAACCTCTGCAGAGGATACAGCTTCAAGAGAATCGTCCCTCCGTCAGGGGGCTTCACCAGCAATTGAAGCTTTGTCAGGTTGTCTCGTATGGAATGTTCGATGATCTGGGAATATGGAATGGAAAGAATCAAACCGTCCTCCCCTTCGGTGATCACGCTCGTGGTGGGAAGGTGGATAAGGATGTTCTCAGCAAGAAAGTAGACAATGGCCGGTAATCCCAACGTTATCGTGTTGCTGAGAGGCCTGGCCACCTTCTCAACGTTCATACACCCCAAGGAATTGAATGGAAACCCCAGCGCAACCACACCCCGTCGCGTGGAAAGCTGGAACGGTGCATAGATCGTCGTCGACGGGGCATGAAAAGAACAATTTGGGACCTCCAACCGCCACGTATTGGACGCATATGCCAACAAATACCGATCCTCCACAGAAAGACCCTGCGGAGACAGATTGCTGTGGGTGGCCAGCAGCTCCGAGTTCTCCACCGTGGGATAGTCCTCCACTGTCCTGATCATTACGTAACGGCCCAAGTGATCACTAAGTGAAAAATTTAAGCGGTGCTGAAAAACTCGGACCATGGTGTGATCTTTGGAGAAAAATCCACCGACTTTGGCCATAGGAGGGTTGATATGACAAGAGTAAGGGTGAAAAGTCGATACTGGCGAGGCGGCAGTCTATTTAGTGAAATTTTCAGCCCCCTAAACCGTTCATGGAGTCCAATAATCAACAAAAGGTGCCGCAGTTCAACAGCCTGTCAACCCCGTTGGCTGGTCCAGATGCTTGAAACAAAGGACGAAGACCAGTTACTTCAATTGGTTGGGTCTGATTTTCGAGCGGTTGTCGGCTTCCCCAAAGCACGATCTCTTATACCCTCGTCTCTTTTCAAATTGGTGAAGTATAAACCCAGCTTTCCATCAATACCTGAGCTGGGCAGCCTCATAGACAGGGGCATGATGAAGGAAGCAATGGCACTGATACGAAAGTCATTCAACGAGCGAAGGTATCTCACCATCAAAGAAGTCGAACGATTGATCATTTACGTGGCACCATACCCCTGGTACGCATACGACATTGTGAACCTATACTCAGACAGGGTCCAATGGGTGGAATCAAACGACCAATTACTGCCTCTTCTTCTTAAATTGGCCTTCTTCAATCTCGACTTCACCCTCTTCATCAGACTCTTCGACAGATACACCCAGTTGGTGCATTTTGAGATACCGAGCAATCTGCTCGTATTGGCACTCGAGGTGTATTTGAAGACAGGAAATGTGACAGCCGCAACTCAACTCTACAACCAATATGTTCTGTCGAAACACCAGACTCCAAACGAAAAAATCGTGACAATCTTCCTCACAAACCTCTTCAAGTGCACACACAACTATCAGCTCTGTTTCACATCCTACCAGCTTTGGATTAGTCATCTCTATCCCACGACACTCACTGTGGATTCATTTATCTATAACCTGGTCCATGAAAAAGGCTCACAAGCACACAAAAGCTGGATCCAGGAAACTTTAAAAAACAGGGGCGTGATCCACTCAATAGGAATCCAGTTTGGCCTCCAGGTGGCCAGGAAGTATAGCAGGGATAAGCAGGCCTATAGCGATCTAATTCACGGTGATCTGCTGCTTCAAGTCAAGAAAAAGGCATTGGATCAAAACGCTCAGTCAGCAATACTCCACGATCTGCTCTACCTTCATCTTCAACATAAAAACTACATTGAAGTGTTTAACACACTTAAGGAGTTTCCCACAACAGCGGATTTCAACACGGGTTTCTTCACAGTCTTGACCCATCTTGAGAAAATCGAGAGACCGGACTTGGTTTTCCTCTTGCTGGCCAACGTCAGGAAATTTGGCTACAGATTCGATTTCAGACACCTCATCCTTTATTGGAGGACAATGATCCACAAGTATGTTCACTCCGGAGACAGAATCAACGCGAAATGCCGCATAGCATTGAAGGCAAGTGAATTCAATTCTTTGAAGTTTTTGATCAAGGCCTGCAAAGTGAAGAGTGATGTGGAGACCGTGGATTGTCGCTGGTATCCGAAATTTCAACCTAGGGGGGTTGGAATAAAGGGGGGATCGAGGGACGTCAAGACACAAATGGCCAACGGAATCTCACCCAATGGTGGTGTGCTTGCAAAGGCGATCAAGGCGTGTGACAATGAGAACCAGTTCATCCAGTTGACTAACTTGATCAGGAGGATGGCTGTGACGGATGTTGCGGTTGAGTCTGCGGTGTTCTGGAAACAAAGGGAATTCGGTTCTTGGAAGCCGAACGATTTGTTCATCAATGAACAGATGAAGCAGGTGGAGTTCAAGATGAGCGATAGCTCCGCGGATATTACTAAGGATCTCATTGTGATCTTCCGTCACGCAGTAAAGTTCGATAACGTTGAGGAAGCCAATAGGATTCTTGCGTTCATGGAACAACACCAGGATCGACTCCATTTCAGAAACAACCAGTGGAATCTAAAATTCATCAAAATGTACATCCAGTGGTGCTTCCAACGCCGACAATTCAAGGACGTGGTCACTATTTTGGACTGGTTACATACCTCGAACGTTGTTTTGGACGGATACTTCGTTGATGGCCTCAGGAAGCATTGTGTATCTTTTATTCAGAAGATGATGAAATCAGTAGAACTGGAATTTCAAGGAGACAAGTTGGAGGAAGAGAAGGCCAAGTTGGAGGAGATTTTGCCGTCACTTGTAGAATACTATGATCAGCAAACTATGAAGTTGCTTAAAAAGGTTAGAAGGGATAGATCCCTTGCATTGGAGGATTGCGAGACTAATTTTAATCAATTCGTCCGATGGATGGATGAGGATGTGGGCAAGATGTTGAATGAAGTTCAAGAGTTCAAAAAGAGCATGTAAATATTAAGTTGTACGTTTATAGAGTTACAAACCCAGCATCGGAGTTGGTTGTACGTCTTCCCACAGGAGGTGAAGCAAACCCAGCTTTCATTCGGAGCCATCGTCATCTTGATCGGATAAGACCTTTCTTTGTCTCTTCTTCACCACCACCACGACGTCGTCGTCGGAGTCGTCATCTGCGTCTCGAGCAGGTACTCTGCTCACGCGATTCAGTGATCTGATTATCTTCTCGTCTTCGGAATCGTCCGAGAACACATCCTGCGAGGCCTCGTCATCGTCAAGATTAATCACCCTTTTCCTTCCTCTTATTGCATCCTCGTCGTCGCTAGCCAAGACTATCCTGTTGCTCTCCAATAGATCCTCATCCCCGGAAACTAATCCCTCTTCCTCTTTGTTGGAATCCTCGTCAGGGCTGTCATTTTCAGACTCCTCTTCGTCGTCGTCATCATTGACAACAAATCCGTCATCACTCTCGTAGGTGTCCAGCCATGGCTTGGAACGCAGCTTCCTGTCGTGATCCTCCCAGTGTGATTCACGGTCCAATCTTTGGATTTGAACCGGCGCCCCAGGAACAGGCCTTTCACCATCGGAATCGAGCAAAACCGAGTCTCCGTTCTCATTAGTGGACTCGTACACCCTACGTGGTGTCCTTCTCATGTTCCTTGGCAAACCTTCATCATCACCCCAATCCACAACTTCATCAGAGCTTACCTGAGCCTCATCGTCATGATATCTGTCGTGAAATCGGTCATTGACTGCGTTGTCGTAATCGCTCATCTCTTCCTCAGAAAGAAACCTCGAGGATTGCTCCTGTGCCCGCTCCTGCTCCCAACCGTCGTCCTCGTTCTCACTGTTCAAATTATCGACATCTGATCTTCCCTGCCAACCCACCATGGTTCTACCACAATTTTCACACTGACCATCCACCAATTCCCAATGACACGCAGAACATCTGGGCACGCTATCGTCCACGTCCACCATTGGCCTTGCAAACTGGGCGTCCATCTTCTTCAACCATGGAAACCCATTTGCCTCATCCTTCTCGTACTCTTTTTGGCGTTCTTTGATGTTGCCGGTCTGCTTTCCGGTCAGTTGGTTGCTGATGATCTCCACAATCCGCTTCACGCAGTGGTTTATTACCGGCGGCGTCAAATTAATAGGCTGGCGGCAAATTGGACAAGAGGGGTTGGATTTACACCACGACTTTGTGCAGGTGTAGCAAAAAGTGTGTCCACATGTTGGCAGCACAAGAGGATTCCATAAAAGGTCCGTGCAGATCGGACACTGGGATGCCTGGTGTATTTCATCCATTAGCAGTATCAGTGGAAGTCAAGTGTGACTTACGTAATACATGCTCAGACGCTTGTAAACCTTCAATTTATTTTGACTGAAAAATAATATGTGTTAGGTATGAGTTAATGGGTTTGGTAACTTTTGGATTGATGTCACGATTTTTAATAATTAAATCCGATTAAAACGATGTTCTTTTAAGCTTGAAAATGGTTATATACTCAGGGTGACAGAGTTTGGCTTATGAAATGTTATGTTTAATCTAAAGGAAGTTTTTATATGTGATTGTGCAGCTTTTAAGGCAATTTTAATGCAATTTATATGTATATAAATTGTATTCAATTTTGTTTGACCCTGTTGGCAAGCAGAGCTAACTGCTTCTATCAATACTATTAATTTACAATGAGTTTTCGGAAAGCACTTACAATTACCACAATAAGCTGGTGAAATGAGTAGCACCAGGAAATATATGATAAAGATGGTATTATTAGTTTCAATAATTCATGATTTTGAGAAGCGACATTATTTGATGAGTAAAACTCTTATCATTTTACATTAAGAGGTCATTTGTTAAACCCATCAATTTGTCAACAGAGTTAGAAATCGCTCAATCCTTGGTTAAAAATAAACAAAAGCGGACAATTTAATTGTATTTTCACTTTACTTTTGAAGATCATTTTATCCTAGCTGCTAATAATTTAAAGTAAATGGTTGTTTAGTTGAAGCATTGACAAGAATTTTGTAACTTGAGCATTTGCATTGAGAGTATCTCCATAGTTGGTTCTAAACATAATGTACACGAAACTTTGATAATACATTAACCCGAGCAATGGACTAGTAAGTAGCTATCAATCGATAATATGACAAAATATTGAAATACTTACTATCGATACAAGCAAACGTGAGGCGGTGTTTCAATCCACTTTAATTCGCAGAAAGGGCCTTGGCAACGCTAGTTCTAAACTTAGAGAAGTTGGATTTCAGAACGGAGAAACGCTATCTTCTCGATTAAGAAACACTTGTTCACCTCGATACCTGTTCAATAAATTTATTATGAGAAATAAATAAAATACATTGAATCAATTAAACACTTTATAAATGACAGTCATCCAAAAAAACAGTAAGTAAGTCAAGTTGAAGCAATATTCTAGCAAGTGAAAAAAAAAGAACCGTGGAAAGAGGAGGAATACAACTTCCTGAGCGTATGAAAACTTCATCCCATCAGGGACAAGATTTCTTTTTCTTGCCCCTTAATACTTGTAGAATGCGCTCATCTATTCTATCACTAGAGAATTTTTCTATTTGAAGTCTATTCCACTGGTAATGAACATTGAAGAGGTGTGCCAAATGATAAAATTTTAAAACCGGGAATGTACTTCTTTTTGATAAGAAAATATTTGAATTGCCCAATTCCTTAGATGACTTTTTCATCTAGCATTGGATAAGTAACTTTATGGAGTCTCTGTTCTACCATCGCAACGACGATAATAAGGATTCCATGGATGATTATACTAGGTGCGGGAAATAGTTCTCTGGTCACTCATTATCTATTTGGCCTCCTATAGGAAATCGAATAATCCAACTGACAATCGTCATTGTCCCTTTCATCTGCTATCAAACAAATACTCTATTGTACAATTGGAAACTTTAATTTTCTGAGACCCAAGAGGGTTATTTTCAAAAGTGGGGGGTTAACAATCGCCAAATCTCAGTAGCGGAATGAAAATAGACTCCTGCTAATTCCAACTAAATGCAACCCCTGCTAGTTTCTCCTGAATGCAGTTCAAATGACCTTTGCTAGATGATGCCTCCAAAAAAGTATCTACTTCCAGTACTACTTTCTAATCACAACCTTTGTTTTTCTCTTTCCTTCTTGTAATCCAAGTAGATATTCAAATGGACTCACTCATAAACCCATTTCCCTTCTAGATTAGGACGTTCGTTTCCCCATCATTACACGGAACGGATATACACGGAGTTAACGTTCTTCCGTTCTTATTCCGATTCCGCACATACACAATCATTACCAAGATCAACTATGGTTTCCTCGAATTTCGATAGAGCAAATGTGTCTTCAAGACCAATCATCCACTCACAATCTCAATTAATTTGTTTTCTTGTTTATAATCTGGTATCCATGGAAGTTATCATCGGTTATATACGGGGATAACTTTATTCCGCCTTTATTCCCTCTTTACAACAGCTTCCACTTTCCCACACAATCAATTGCATTTCTCGTCCAAGCTTTCAACTATTCGCACCTCTTCCTTGAGGTCTGCCTCCACTGGGTCTTAAACCCAACCCTCTCTTTCTCTCTGACACCCAATGACGATGGCCAATGCTTCCGGTATCCTCAACCGGTAGCACGGGACGCATACCGTTTCCGACCACCTCCCGTGCACCCAATGACAGCTTTGCAACTAACCACGGAGCTAATGGCGTTAACGGTTCATCTCCGTTGAATCAGATGGCATTAGAACCGTGCTTATGTAATCGTGCTCTGAAGCTCTGCAACTCTAATAGCCATTCCGAGTCCAATACCCCGTTTTTTTTCCCAAGAAGTATTCACTGCTGTCTTCATCACAGTCCGCAGGTACTCCACCAGTTTTGGGCAACGGCGCTTCATCTCCAAGCCGTTACTTTGAAATCTTTACTTTGAACTGCTGAGCCATGCTCAGCTGAGGTGAATGCCTACCGCTCTCACAATTCAAGTAAACCCGCCGGTTTTCCTCTAAAAGCTTATTTTTGACCGGAAAAAAGACCCCCCCTGGTTTCCAAGCTCCACCGCAACCTTTTCCAAAAAAACCCGTCCTGTGAAGAGTTCCTAAGACCCCCAATAGGACCCAATTGCCTCCCTCTTTCCTATGACGAAATCTATTGGCCTTGTTTACTTTTTTACCGGTTTCCGTTTCGGGTAACAAAAAGGAAAATGGCGCACAGAAATTGGACATTTATCATTGTAATAGAGGCAATAAAGAGCCAATTGACGCGGTGAAACTTGCGCTAGGTTGTCACAATTAGGCGCTATTGAACCCAATTTTTCCCATATCAATACCTGACCTAAAACCCCCAATATCGTTGACGTTCTGTTGACCAATCTGATAAGCAGTGGCGCATGGGCGTGTGGCTGATACACAAACCCACCATCTCAATTACTAAGTGTCTTTGCCCATCGCGCGATGTTTTCTATGACAGGAAAAATTTTCAACCACGCCGATTTTGCCGTGCTGCCACCCCGAACGTCGTGCCAATAACCCTAAGGCTATAAAAGCCATCGATTCCCCCCGTCAACCACACGCAAGACAGGTTTAAACCTCTTTTTTTTTAGCTTAGCTCTGTCTCTTTAACTAACCGTTGAAAGGATGTCAGCAACTAACCCAGCAGGGGAATCAAACGTCCCACCTGTCACTGTTGACGAAAAGGCTCCACAAAAGGCTCCAGCAGCCGGTGTGGAAGCAGAAGAAGAAGACGATGTTGACATTGATCAACTTGTCTTGGAATTGCAATCGAACCACGCACTCGACGACGAAGAAGAAGAAGAAGAAGAACACGAACACTCCAGCGAATACAAGGAGGTTCCTGAAGAATACTTGAAGACAGACCCATCAACCGGTTTG
>JAJMJM010000056.1:0-30925 GCA_030563565.1 Saturnispora sekii
CCCTTTTTGGGATACTTGGAGATGCCATTGCTCGATTGTTTTGCTCAGTTTGGGGCGCCATTCATATTTTGATGCGGTATGGTACAGATAGAAGCGTCGATTTGCACCGACAGATAGAGATTTCTATCGATGAAAGGCCTTTGTGAATGGTTGGTGACATTTAATCAAAGATGGTCTCTTTGAGCATGCTACTAGTGAGTTCAGATTTGATCTTTTAGTTCCTAATGGAGTAGGAAGTTTCCATTTTAATTCTAAGTTCAATATTGAACTTGGCAAAACTGGCAGAACTTAACCTGATGGAGAACAATGCAAAAAAACCAGTAGAACGGAATCAGAAGTGGAACTCATTCAATGAATGGTAGTTATAGACCAATTGGCATTGCTTTGCAAGGGGTTCCCTTCCAAGAATAGCAAACAGGTGGAATTAGCGGAACAACATCATCCACTCTTGAATTTGATGAAGAACTTTTCAAATCATGACACGAACCTGATATTGTTAAAGCATTCAAGTTTGATTGTGTACTCAAGTGTTTATTCTCATTACAGCTACCATCGCCACCTCACCCAGTGGCGTGCATTCTATTCCAACATTCCTAGCAATGAGTTATTCTCAACAACAACAATTATGAGGTCGCCTAATTTCGGCTCGGGTAATCGGCAAACACTGGCATTGTGAGGAACCCTATCAAGCCAACTTTTCGTGGTTCCAACTGACTATGGGAGTGCTGCTTGCATTTTTGGTTGCATAATTATCAACACAGGCAGGTTCTTACCCGGGGTTTTTTTACCCTTTTGGCAATATTGATCAAATATCCGCTAACAATGTGAGCATCCAATATAACCTGCAAAGAAAATCACAGCACTCCAAGTCCTGCCAATTTCAGCAATTTCAACCAATTCCTTGCAATTCAATGCCCAATCGGCGTGAATTAGATGATACCTCCCTCAGGATAGTGGAATTGGGGAAACTCCTCTAGATTGATGTTTTCCAACGTCAGTTCCATTGGACCGTTCGGAGCATCATACATCGTCGTTTCTTTCACCTTTTTTGTTGCGGGATAATAAAGAAAATTCCCTAATTCTTTTATTCACTCCCAACCAATTATGAAGACAGTGTTTGTGTACATTGGGGTCCACATCAGGCAATTTGAAGAAACGAAAAGGAGATGAGGTGGCGCATGAACATCTGCACAGCGATGCGCCACTCACGTGACGCCAATGGGTAATGGAATAACCCTCCATCACCTTGTCTGGGGCGTTTAATCACGACTATTCACACTTAAGGCAAATTAAAATGTTCTTGGCTATTTGAGTTAATGGGATTGGTGGATAAATTCAATGATGTTGGCATGATGTTGATATGACCAGCTCACAAGGAAAGTTTCTTTGTTACTATTGATTCTTCATTATCTAGGATATCGAATCGTGAGGTAAAACATTCACAACCGTTAAATTGAATCAAAAGGCAACAATACCTTCTTTTTAGTATCACCTTGACAACTTAAAGGTCCCCCCGTATATTGCACATAATCTTGACTTATTACTCGTTTCTGAACCCAGCTTTTGTTGCTTCTTTAGTAAAGTCAAAGTACACCATCAAGATCACCTATCTCTTAAATGCTTTAAATTGAAACACTTCACCAACTCATATTATCCACTTATTTACCCACATTTTGTTATCGTTTACGAGACGTGAATTCTGATAAACTTTTCTATTATTGTTTCTTCATCAGCACGTTACAATCGACCGTCTTGCTACCTCTCAATGCACTAACCACGAAAAACAATCTAAATCGCCCCTTTTCACCATTTCATCTCTTCTTCCCATTAGATAGCAATCGCAACAGCCCAGAATTTTAATTCATCTTTTTTATACCTTGTTGATGCGTTCTCCAGATATGGAAAAGTTCACGGATGTCATCGAGGGAATGCCTTTGAGCATAGTGGAATTCATAACCATTCAAGCTCTTGAAACTTGTTCTTTTCCCCAACTTCTAGACTTGTTAAACAATTTCAAAGTATCCAAGTTGGTGAACCATCTTTGTGAATTATACGTGCCTCAATTGGTTTGTCAATGCATAGATGAAATCTACTTTGACGAATTTACCTCGATTTCCTTCAAATATGAACGATATACTCCTGTATACACCCCTAACGATGAATTGTATAAATTGATGGATTATTTAATATGCACAAGGAGAATATATATGGGGAATTTGAAGCTATTGGCAATTACAAATCCAAAGGGGATTCCAATCTCGGATTCAATACAAAGACTTAGAAGTTGGCACCATTCATTTAAAAACATCCATTTGAATGATTTCAAGTGGTTGAACGAGCTGATCAACCATTTCTACACAGGAGATATCAATGCCAAAGACTTGGATATTTCCCAATTCAGCAATCCAACCTCAATATTTTCAAAAATCAGATCGATAACCGTTGAAAGAGATGAGGCTCTAATTACATTGAAATATTACCTTTTAGGAGTGCTCCCCAACTTAGAAAGGATGGTCTTTCTAATGGTGGATATCAGAGACTTATATACCGACCCATATTGGCTTTTGGCCTATAACACAATCATGGAAATAGCCGAAACTCGTTATGGTGGACTACCGACAATCCAATTTGCCTGTACATTGTCAAGAAATATCGGGATCTACGAGATAGACTTGGAAACCGTAAGGATTGATGTCCTCCACAGACTCCATTTTGATGATAAGTATCCAAACCTCAAATATTCTGGAGCATTGGGCATGATCATCCCTAACAATTTGAATGATGGTTCGTGGAGTCAAATTCATCCTATTGACATGGATTTTATCCGAATGAAGACAATCTCTAACAAAGAATTTCCAAAGTATACCCAGTTGTTGAAAAGATTCACAAAGTTGGAGGTAATGCAGCTCTTTTCAAATGATTTGAGCCCACTCATCGTCTTCACTAAAGAATGCCAACCTTTTTCCAAGGTGGAAAGTTTGGCTCTTGTGATTAATTCCTGTAATTCAACCGATTTGAATGGTAACATTCCAAATTCCGTCAAATATATGTCACTTTCAATATTGGATTTCAAAGTCACTGGAACATGGACTCCACCCACCTCGTTAAATCATTTGACGGTGATTCCACCCTTGAAAGTGATCACATCTTCACAATCAAATTTTACACACTCTAGTCACCTTTCAACCATGGGTTCATTTGTGGAACCCATTTTGACTCACTGTGATTGGTCTTACTCCAACACTAGATGCATTAATTTATTAATTAGAGACGGACCCTTTTTACATCAGAGAGAGATTGATATTGGGTCTCTACCCTTGTCCGTTGAAAGAATCGAAGTTGGTGGCGGTGGTTATGAATGGTACTTCAAAGTAAGACAATTTCCATTCCAATGGAATAAGACCCGACTTTTGAATATAAGAGGTTCTGACATTGAATCGGGCCACATAATTGACGATCTGGGCAACATGATGGATTTAAAGATCGTCTCGGATGATTTATAGCTTTTCAACATCATGAGCCTCATGAGCATATCCTTCTTTCCTTTTGTTTTTCGTTTCTTTAAATGATGTCTACCCATGAGATGAATGTATTCCAAATGCGGAAGGCATCATTGGACAAGGTGAAGACAAGGTGGAAGTCTATCATAGATCGATATGGGAAATTGGGGCCAAGAGAGCAAGGAGATGTGGTTGATATTTCAACAGGTAAGATCATCCAAGACTTTGGCCATTTGCGATCCATCACCAAGCAGGACACGTTGTGGAAAGAAAGGGAGGAAGTATTTCAAGAGGATGGAACGCGACCGGAGAGGAAACATGTGTCGGTGGATCACTTGGCGAATTCTGCAACAAGATCTAGACATTCAGTTAGAGGGATGATTCATGATAATCTCAGCGTATCTCAGCCCAGCGAATCGGAATCAGATGATATGAAGATGGATGGAAATTATTACACGTCTGGAATGGCCAATTCCTCAAAGGATTCTCTGAATATTCTTAAAAAGAAGGCGGATTTTAGCAACCCTTCAAAAATCAGGCGATTGAAAAAGGCAATGCAGGCCTCCCGAGTAAGGAAACCTAGTGAACGAACATATATTCATAGACTTGTCAGAAACAATCGGGATAAATCTCTCAATGACCGGTTCAACCCGATTTTAATTGATTGAAGGGATCGACGTGTGACTGGGTTCCTCAGGGAGATAACGCGACGTCGATGGCGGCGGCGGCGGTACTGGTCATGATTATGGTGATGGCGGTGATGGGTCGTTAGTGTACATATTTACGATGAACTTGTCAGTGGTTTCTGAGTTTCCACACTTTTTATATCCATTTTGGAAATGGGCTGACAGATGCTTTACGTGCCTTATTAACTAGAATGCAATGAGAAGATTGGAGTAAAGCGATGACTTGGGGAACGTAGGAAAGAGATCCCGAGTGAATTCTTGCTTTGGACAGTGTCTAAAAGTTTCTCGTTGTTCCGCCTTGGTTCAATAGTGATACTGAAGATGAATGGGGAGGGGAGGAGAGAAGGGTTATATTAGATGATCTCACATCATTTGAAATCGATTTTTATGGGTAGAAGTAATTGGACAGTTAGCAATGAGTGCAGGCACTGCGTATTAGCAAAGGATCAAGACATGATAGCCATCTGGAAAATGAGAGTGGTCTGAGCGCAAAATTGCCTATACATCCTGGGAGAACTTAACTATTTACCCCTTAATAGACTGAAAACCGTTGACACCAATCCGATGGAAAAGCTCAACCAGATGTTTATTCCAGTTGCACAGCACTACACTACGGGTCGATTGTATGTTCGACTTAACCTGCCGCAGTAGATTTCCCAGTAAAAATTTAAGTCCGGGCAAATCCAAACAAAAATGTCGTTCCGCCAATTTTTATCCTGACGAACTCTGCTATCGCGGGTTGGGGTGATCAACCCACTTCGCGTATTCGCACCATAGTACAAATTCACCCACGTGAAACAGGTGGGTCAAGCCACAGTCATCAACGAGACACCTCTCACGTAGCCGCCAAATAATTAAACTGAACCGAGCTGAGCCTAGCTGAGCCTCGCAACTGACTCACTCACTCATTTGGTTGCTTCTTTCCACAGTCACATGAGCACCAATATCACTAACATTCCAGTAAAACACTTGACTTACCCAGCATCCGCCACTACCCAGGCGCAAAGATGACTGTGAAATCGAACAATTTAACGCGTTCACTTATTATATTTGACACGCGGCTGTTGTCACCACATTTAGTCACATGAGCAAATGAGGTGTTCTCCCATGAAGTCGACCAAATGTAACCGTAAGAATGCGGCTCAAAAACAAACACTTCAAGTATTTCAACCAGCACTCAGCTCTCATAATAGTCACATTTCACACCTCAAGCATCTAACCAAACTGGCCCTTCTTGATCAGTTCACCTCAAAGCCGAAAAAAAAATATTATGAATGGCATTTTTCACTTGGCGACGCTAACCGCCAAGTGTGTCGCATGTCGCATGTCGCTTGCTGAGACTCTTTTCACATATAAAACCCAATGACTGGTCCAACCCTCCCATAGTAAATCTCCTCTTCCTCACCAGTAAAACAAATATGGATTCAACAAGAATAGCTTACATGAAAGAAAATATCTACATCCCTCCAATCAAGATGGTGGAACGTCCTAAAATCCCATCAAGACATCCATCACTGATCATGGATGATAGAGTTGCTGGAACGCCAACTTCTCCATGCGGCTGTAAAAGTGCCAAGTGCATTAGAGATTCATACTTCTGGCTTTATGGACCAGATGGTGAGGTAAAAAACCCACGTTCGGACTGTCACACCACGGAAACTTACCAATTTAAGACGCTTATTCATGAAAGTGTTGGTAGACAATTGTAAGTTAACGAACAAATGAGCACATGAACAAATGAATGCATGAACAAAAGAACGACGTGAGTTTGTGAGTGACGCAAAAATGGGTTCTTTTGATAAACTCCTCCTTTAATTAGGTCTAGGTTTATCTTCAAAACTTTGATACAACATCCTGTTGCAGCTTTTTATTCGCTTTGCTATACCCTATTTAATTAAAAGAACTGATTTTTAGTAACATACAAGCAAGCTAGAAAGCATCGAACGGTGGAACATACCCATCGAAAATGCTATTCATTTGGCCTGCTCAAGGTGTCATGAAAATTATTTATGCATTTATCAAGATTAAACCCTAGTTGGTCCTAATGAGTTATTTTTGAGGATTTCATACGTCTATAAACCATTAATTTAGACTTTGCTGAGCGTGAACCTGAACATAAGCCATGCGCCACTGCACGTATGGCTGGAGACATTTTACCCTTTGCCTTTTAATCGTGGCATCAATGTGTCTAATCGTAGGCTCTACTGTAGGCTCCCATTTAAGGATTGCCACTGGTTACCTCTTTAAAATGTATCAGTCTGAGATCTTCATTTTCTCAATCTCTTCCATGGGAATCCATTCTGAGGTTAGACAACATTTGCTGCAGTTTATAACAAGATTAAATGCACTCAAAATATAACGGCATTTGTTGTATGCTTTGGTGTGCTTGAGTTGCCAATATTAAGACCTAATTGCAAAAGGTGGCTTCTGTCATTCCCTTGTGAATTGCAATTTTAGAACCCGTGTTGACATCGATTCGATCAATCGAGTTTGAAATCACCCTTAGCCATTTCACCTCCTTTCTTTGCCTGTTTTCTTCAAGTTCTAAAAGAGTCTCATACCAATATTTTCACTGGCATTATCCCCTGGCATTACTCTTGAGAAAAGGCCGAGGTATGGAGAAGTTGGAATTTGAAATTTATGCGTAAAAGAAGTTGATGTGGTGGACATTTAAAAGACAGATCATGGCGAATAAAGGATTCAAGGAAGAAGACTCTCCTCACATACTTCAAGAAAGAAACGATCGGGAAATTCATCTTGGATCCTTGTCTAGCGAATTACGGGAGGGTGGGTACTATAGTTAGATAATAAAGTGAGATCTGAGGGCAGTGACAATTTTCTTGCTCTTAAAAGCTAACCATTCATTTGTCAAGTAAAACAATTTCAATACCTGTTCTTGAGTTTCAAACTTACGCCTATTATCCGAGCCGAGATAAGCGATTTTGAAATTTTTATTTGTCAAGTAAAACAATTTCAGTGCTTGCTCTTGAATGATTCAAATTTACCCTATTATCCGAGACGAAATAAGCGATTTTGAAATTTTATTTGTCAAGTAAAACAACTTCAATATTTGTTCTTGAATGCTTCATCAAATAGAGAAGAACAAATGTCATAACAAGAATACTGGCTAGCCAAGCAAGCTCCCTTGAACATAAAGAGAAAAAAAATACAAAGAACCCCCTTTTTTGGAACGAGATTAACTGGGTAATGCCCAGTGAGAGTCTACTAGGGTCGAGGTGCTTCATCAAGTCTACCTGGGATTTAGTAAGGCATAGGTTGAATTTAGAAACAAGCTTAGATGATTCAAGTTACTTAAAGTAGCGTCCAGCTTTTAAGAAGTTATATAAAAGAAATGTTGATTTATGTTGAACCCATACACCGTGACAGCTGTGCAACTTTATTATAGTACCGATGATGGTATTCAAAAGAAAAAAGAAAAATAATCAATCAGCAAGCAGCTTCAATCACATTGTATTAATTTGAAGGGGAAAGAAATGTTAGGAAACAGAAATAACTTTCCATAATCGAGATTCTTGAAATGACATTCAATTTGATGGTACCTTTGTTTCTAGTAAAATCAAATTTATACAATCATTCTATTACATAAAGGTTGCATAAGTGATATCACATTTTATTCACAATTAACATCCAACATATCATATTTATCTCTAAAACTTTCTTTTTACTCTAAAACACCCAAATGGATTCAACAATATTCTCAGCATCTCAATCATCATCATACCAACAATTATCAACTTATTTATCCTTCTTTTTCGTTATTTCGTAAAAATCCGCTTCTTCTTTTCAAGGCAATCATGACACATGAAGAAGAAGCAAAGTTTTCCACTTATTCACCCATTCTTTTTCTATTAAATAAGAATCCCACTCATTATCTAACTCACCAAATCAATAGCTCACTTTGTTCGTTACCAGGTGCAATCCATGCGCCACATCGTGGTGGCTGAAATTGTGTCACTTTATATTATTCTTCATCATTATTTGCTGAATTCTTCATCAAATGAAGTTCGGACAATCCTTAGAGGAGCATTTGGTGCCCGAATGGAGAGATCAATATCTTAACTATAAATTGGGCAAAAAGAAGTTGAAGAAACTGAAAAAGAAACCCAGTGTTCTTCAATCAATTCAAGATGATAATGAGATGAGAGAAGAAGGTGCCAGTTCAATGGATGATCATCATACAATTAACAGCGCAACTCATAAATTTGGCTCTACTGAAGATCAGATAACTCTCGACTCACTCACTTCGTTTTCCCTACCAAAACCTTCATTAACGGTTAATCAAGAATTCGGTAGAAAGGATGGCATCACCAGACGCGGAGAACCCCAAATGGGTCATTCCCACGATAAAACACCATTATTGAATGTATTGAATGATCATGCAAAAAGAAATTCCATCATCAATACGTTGAAATCACTAAATCAACCTTATGCTAGTGCACCATCCTCTTCTGTGGGCATGGAATTGGAGGAAATGTCGGGATACGCAAAGGACCAATTCTGGAATTGGATTGATTCGGAATTACACAAGGTGGAGATGTTTTACGACGAAAGAGAGTATGCATGTGTGGAAAGATTCCTTATTTTACAAAACCAAATACACCAATTAGAGGCTCAAAAGCTACAATCCAAGCGAAGGTGGGCTCATGCAAAGAAAATGAGACACACCTCAAGCGGATATCAGGTGGAAAATGAGGATTTTGATGATGAGGAGGATGATGAGGATGAAAATATAGAGATGGAAATGGAATCTGACCCCATTAAAAGAAACATCAAGTTTTTTTCCTTCTGGACCAAGAGGAAGCTGCGAATTGTTCGAAAATTTGATATGCCCACGCTGCCATCCTTTGAATGGCTCAAAACAAATGGTAAAGTGGAAAAACAATATTATGAAGACGGTTATGAAGCCAATAAAGCCCAAGAAAAGAAGGTGCCCTATTTTGTGGCAAAGAGAATGCTAAAGAAAGCAATTTATGAACTCTATCGTGCTATGGAATTGCTCAAATCATACAGATTGATGAATAGAACCGCTTTTAGAAAACTGGTAAAAAAGTACGATAAATCTACAAATGATAATGTCCTAACGACATATATGAAAAAGGTGGATGGTTTACATTTTGTTAAATCCGATGTCTTGGAGAATTTGATGAACCACATTGAAGAATTGTATACTCTTCACTTTGAAAACGGCAATAGAAAGGTGGCAATAACAAAGCTCAGGGCAAACCCTTCAGAGAACACCTTTTATACCGCCAATTACTTCAGTGGGTTGTTTATAGGATGTGGTATTCCCTTGGTGTCCTATGCCATGTATTTGGGCATTTACAGAACCCTTTCTGGGTTTCTTCCACATGGCCAATATTTACTACAAATTTGGGGTGGCTTCTTTATGATGGTAATCATGGGACTCCTATTTGGTGTCAATTGCTTTGTTTGGACAAAATTTAAGGTGAGTTATAAGTTCATTTTTGAATTTAATCAAAGAGATGCGTTGGATTATAAACAATATATGCTCATTCCCAGTATCATGTTTTTCTGGATGGGACTCTTTGGTTGGTTTAGTTTTGAAGACTTTTGGCCAAGGGAATTTGTGGGGAGAGATTTTCCGTGGATATTTCTTGGTGTTGGGTTTGTCATAATTGTGTGTCCGTTTGACATTTTCTACCTTAATGCAAGGTTGTGGCTGATTTCCTCTCTTTTCAGATTGCTTCTTTCGGGATTCTATCCTGTTGAATTCAGAGATTTCTTTTTGGGAGATATTTTTTGTTCCTTGACTTACTCCATCTCCAATTTATCGACTTTCTTTTGCTTGTATTCTAGGCATTGGACGAGTGTTGGTAAATGTGGATCTGCCCAATCAAGATTGTTGGGATTCTTACAATGCGTCCCCTCCATTTGGAGATTTCTGCAATGTTTCAGACGTTGGGCGGATACGGGAGATTGGTTCCCTCATTTAGCAAATATGGGTAAATATACTGTTTCCACGCTTTACTACATTTCATTATCACTCTACAGGATTGAGAGGGTTGCCCATTACAAGGCGTTATTGATTTTTTGGGCTTCTTTCAACTCGATCTTTTCTTCGATTTGGGATATTGTTATGGATTGGTCTCTTCTTCAATTTGATAGCAAGTTTTTCCTTTTGAGAGATGACTTGGCTTTTGAAGCACCACTTGTTTATTATATTGCCATGGCTATTGATGTCACCTTGAGATTTCAATGGGTTTTTTATGTCCTGTTTCCTGATTATATTAACCAATCTGCAGTTACCTCTTTTCTTGTGGCGTTGGCAGAAATCATTAGAAGGTTCATTTGGATTTTCTTCAGAATGGAAAATGAGCATGCTACCAATGTTCATTTATTCAGGGCTTCCAGGGATTCTCCATTGCCATATCCGGTCATTGTTCCACCACCAAGGTCCGAAGACTTGTTATATCAAACACCCCATGAACAACCTCTTGATTTGGACTTGATGGGTACCCGCAGGGCCAGCACTGTTGAAGGAAAACCATCTACACCAATTACGGGTGTTTTTAACCGCTACATGTCGTTTGTCTCTCAGAAATTGAAAAATGCCCATATTAAGGACTTCCAGAGAAGAAAGGTTGATCGTGTTGAGAATGCGGAGGAAGAAGCCGAAAACTCTGATGAAGAATAGCTGGAGATGGCCATGCGATTGCCGATTACCCGAACGTCTTTTCTATACTTTTCAAATTCCTGCACTGTGTGAAAATTTGCTTGATGCACCACGTAATATGCCAAGAAGGTGACATCACCGTACTAAAGCGCTCAGCATTGAAAAGTCTCTATTTTAAGCAATAGCGATAGAATTCCACTTCCTAGGGGTTTCACAATGCCAGGAGACCCTCCACCTCAAGATCCCATCAAGCCTATATTGCGATAATCTCAATGAAAAAATTTTCATCCCCATTAGTCATCCCCTTATCTTATGAAATTTGGTGAAGAACTTGATAAACAAGTGGTTCCAGAATGGTATACTCAATATTTAGAATATGATTTAGGAAAGATTAAGTTGGACAAATTGGTGAAGATTCTTGACAAGATTCCGCAGAACGTGCAGGAAGAGGGGGAAATAATGGACAGAGTCAGTTTGAATCCGTTAGATGACAATGAGCCAACTGCCCTAACCTCGGAAGTGGTAGTCTCAGAGCAATCTCCTCTTATCGGAAGACAACGATCTCAATCCACGTCCGTTTTATATAGAAAAGCACTTAAGCTACAACACCCTCATCATGAAAAGGACATTGGAATCATTGCCAAGCGAAGATTTCTAGACTGGGTTGATGATCAAATGGCCAAGGTGGCCGGGTTTTATAAACAGAGACAACATCTCTATTATATGCGATATTCTATTTTGATGGATCAATTGGACCAATTGAAACATGCGAAAGAATGTGATTATGGTCATCATCATCATTCAATTCATATTCCCAAGCCCTGGATCGAACCTCCAACACTGCCTGACTTCTTTTGGAAGAGGAATGGAGAAAAGCCAAAACAGTATTATGAAGAAGGTTATATTGATGATGATGCACAATTCACGAATGTTTCGGCTCCAGACATCGATGTTGCAGAAAAGATGCTCAAGAAGGCATTTTATGAACTTTACAACTCGATCCAATTGCTGGATTCCTTCAAAACACTCAACCAACTGGCGATCAAAAAATTGATTAAAAAGTACGATAAGAGATGTGGAGATTCTCTCCTGTTGAATTATTGTCAAAAAATGGAGGAATTATTAACTTCCAGCAGGAACTTCAAGCCCCTCTCTTCACACATTGAGGATGTCTATACTTTGGAATTTTTTGGTGGTAATCGCAAGATTGCAATGGCAAAGTTGAAGTCGTTAACATCTGATAGAACTTTTTATGGATCAACGTTTATTGGAGGCATTCTGTTAGGGGTAGCAGTTCCACTCTTGGTCAAAGTATTGGGGGAAATTAATCATATGAACCTGTTTTACACTCAGCTATGGGCCAGCTTGTTTCTGATAATATTAGGGGGATTCTACTTTTCCGTGAATTGTTGGATATTCGAGAGATATAAAATCAACTATAAATTGGTTTTTGAATTGGACCCACAATCAGCATTGAATTATAGACAATACATGATGATATATTCGATTCTGTTCTGCATAGGCTGCTTTTTGGCCTATAGGAGTACTGAAGATGAGATTCTATTCATGCCCCATTTTTACCTATTGGGGGTATTGGCCTTGACGCTCTTGCCGTTGAATATCTTCTTCTTAAAGACAAGATTGTGGTTGATTGAATCAATCGTCAGATTAATATTGAGTGGGTTTTATCCCGTCTTATTCAGAGACTTCTTTTTTGGGGTTATTACTTGTTCCTTAACTTACCCAATTTCCAATCTGGTGTTATTTGTTTGTACATATCAAACGGATTATTGTGGTAATTGTGGACCCCAATATTCCCCATTTATGGGGTTTTTAACAGCGTTGCCTCCTATATGGCGTGTATTCCAATGCTTCAGAAGATTTGCTGATACGGGAGACTGGTTTCCCCATTTTGCCAATTTGATCAAATATTGTATCACCACAGCCTACTTTGTATGTCTATCCATGTGGAGAATCCATCCCTCCATTTCCACAAAGATTATATTCATTGTGGTTTCCATTGTCAACTCTTCCTATTCCTCCTTTTGGGATATATTCATGGATTGGTCTCTTTGTCAATTTGAATCGGAGAATTTCCTTTTGAGAAACGTCTTGATGTATAAAGCGCATTGGATTTATTATGCGGCGGCATCATTGGATATTGTAATGAGATTCCAATGGATTTTGTTCCTGGTGGGAATCAAACCCGTCTTTTCGGGATTTCTTGTTGCATTTGTGGAATTGACAAGAAGATTCATCTGGTTAATCTTCAGAATGGAAAATGAACATGCCACAAACGTTTACCTATTCAAAGTGTCGAGAGCTTGCAAATTGCCTTACCCATTGCATCTAAGAATAGATAGAGAAACTGAGAACGAAGTGGATGCTGAAGTAGAAAGCATTCATTCCACGCTATCGGCGAAGTCCACAAAATCCAACTGGGTTAACCTATCGAAGATTATTTCCAACGCTCATATCATGGAATTCCAAAGGCTGAAAAAGGCCTGATTTTTTATATACTCAACACCACTATACCACGTTTCGGTAATAGATGTCAATCGAATAAACTACCCCTAAATCTGTTCATTACTAATACAGTCAAGCCTGTTGAACTTTAGCATAAGTTGGTGGTCTGATCTTCCTGCTCACCACTTTGGCCAACCAGACAGGCCCCACGGATATTCCAATAACAATGAGACATTTGATCCAAAACCATAATCCAATTGTGGATAGATCAAAATATTCACCCAAGAAGGGAATAGAAACAAAGTAGAATAAGAGAGTCGCCACTTGGCAATAAATCATCACTCTAGTCCATTTGTTAACTTCTATCCCCACCATCAACAATTCGTTCAATGTCAAAGCCGTAAAACTCATTGCCACTAAAGCTGTGAAGGCAGAAGTGTCTAAAGACTCCCAAAATTGAGATAACAGCTGAATAATAACACCTTGGTAAATTGAAATTCCCACCCAAACAAAAAACGTCTTATAACTCAACGATTTCCCGCTGGTTAAATCCTGATAAAGTTCCGGGTATAATGTGACCAAATGTTCATCAACATCACAATCTAAGACAAGAGAAAAAACAGGCATCATCGTATACAACGTGGCATATCCCACCATCAACCATCCCTGATATAGGGCCAAGGGTTCAAACTTTGAGCTGATGGAAAAGACCACTTGGCAAATCGACATGATAAGACCCCTGTGAATAACAAATTGGGACAACTTAGCACTCCTCTTGTAGGAATTACGACCATGCCAGAGAAGCAAATTGGTAATGTAGGAAAATTGAAGAATCGAAAAATCGGCTGCGAGAGAAGCCTGTTTTCCCTCCTTACCAACAATCCCCAAACCAACATCAGCACATTGAATCATTGAAACATCATTCCCACCATCACCGATACAGCAAACCCTCTTTTTGGTCAACTCTCTAATAAGAAGAGCCACGTCAGCTTTCTGCTGAGGTGTGCAACGGCATGCAATAACTGTTGGTAAATTGACTGCAATCTCCAAAAATTCTCTTGGATAATGGGTCAAATAAATTGCAAGTGATTCTCCATCGATTAGCAAGCATGCATCCCTGTTCGATTTCAAGTATTGGATTTTATTAAGGGCAATTTCTCTTGAATTCAGCTTTTCAATAACATGAACAAATTGACCTCGGGATATCAGTTTGGCACTGACACCAATGCATCTCGCCGTTTCTACTTTATCACCTGTCAGCATCCAGATTTTTATGCCTGCATTTCTCAAGG
Source organism: Saturnispora sekii (assembly GCA_030563565.1). Taxonomy (NCBI): domain Eukaryota; kingdom Fungi; phylum Ascomycota; class Pichiomycetes; order Pichiales; family Pichiaceae; genus Saturnispora; species Saturnispora sekii. The sequence continues at coordinate 14,600 of JAJMJM010000056.1, forward strand.
ATTCAATCGAGGATTTAACGTGAGGTTGTAACTTATCCTCAACACCAGTTATACCCAACAATTGCAAATCCTGCTCCAAATATCTTGAAACAACCCTTTGGATCAATAAATCCCTCCCCGTCAAGGACACTGAGGCTTCTTGGAATCTTTGTTGAAATTCATCGTATTGGGCCAAACTCAATTTCTTTCTACCAATGACCAAAGTTCTCAAACCTTCTCTAGCCATATTTCCTGTTTCTTCGTCCAACCAATCACTATATGTCACGATTTTCGACATGACGGTATCTGCCCCCTTTTCGAAAAACCAAATTTCATCCTTTGACTTATCCTTAATGATAATACCCATTCTCTTAGTATCTGAATTAAACGGAAAGACCTGGAGAATGTCATAGTTATATTGTATGTTTGTGTGATTATGCAGAAGTGTCATCGATTGTCTATCTCTCTTCGTCAAGGTCAAGCCTAAGAATTCAGTGAATTTAACAATGGCTATTTCATCGGGAGATGCTGCTTGATAGTCCAAGATACCGTCATCATAGGTAGGTGTGACGTTGTGGCATAAAGCTAATGTTAAGACAATGTCCCTAACTCTTTGTGATAAATCTCTCCTTTTGAAGGACTGAGCCCCGAATTGAGAGATATAATCTTTCAACAAATCCAGTGAGTCGTTGGCATATGAGACAGAACCCAAATGAAGTTTCTTCATTTGCATTTCGTTTTGTGTCAACGTACCGGTTTTATCGGTCAATAGATACTCTATCCTTCCCAAATCTTCTGGGATTGTTGATGTTCTCACTATTGTGTCTTTTATTGAATCGTCGTTTTGGATTTGGTGCGCGTAGACAGACTTAGCCAAATCCAAATTGACTCTCAATGAAACGGGGATGATAGTTGAGAATAAGATCAAGAATCTGAATATATCCAAATACCAGTCCTTTGAGAACCCTTGGCACACCACCAACAACACCGATAGAACAAAAACCGATATGCAGAGCAATTTGGAAATCTCATTGATTTCCAACTCCAATAGGCAGATTTTAACCTTTGGAGAGGAAGTATTCAATGCTTGTTTTGTGCTGGAGCCTGTATATATCACCATCCCAATGCAAGAACCTGAAGCCACCACTGTGTTTGCCCAGAGGGTATTATCTACCGTCAAAGGTGCCGTAACATCGCCATATGATAGATTTCCAACAAATGTGTGGATATCCTTATCAGGAGCAGAAGTTGAAACGGAAACCAGCGGCAAATCAGCCAAATCCATATCTTGAGTCACATTACAAGCCAATCTCAACTTCCAATCTGTTTCGCCATCCAATTGATCCGTTTTGATGAACGATTCTCCCGATTTTTCGCTCGATTGCAACAGCACCAAATCTGCAGGCACTCGTTGATCCTTATGTATTATCACAATGTCATTCACCTTTAAATTCATTGCCAATATTTCCTGATTATTGCAAGCTAAAGTATACACTTGTTCATTCAGTTGTCGATCTCTTTGCCTTCTATGATATTCATCAACAATCTCCTTAAATATTGTAATAGTCAAAACAAAGACTAATGGCAACACATATGAGGATAAATACCCTATTTTCAATGGCGGAAAAGCCTGAGATAATGCCACCAATAGAAAATACAGATTGACAAACATCTTAAATTGGTTATATAACACCGTTGGAATCAATCCTAACGTGGTATATTTTGCGTTTGAAACCCTGTTGGAGCTTTTCGTGTTATCCATACAAAAAAGAAGAGATTGCTTGATGTGACGAAATTTGAGTTGGTGATCTTACGTAATGGAGGCTGATTATGTAAATGGTTACGTATGTCATTATGGAATTCGGATCGATTCTGTAATCACTCAACATCTGTCTGATATGGGAACATCGTGAATTTATGACAAGGTCCCTCTAATTTTGATTTTGTGTACGGATCTGGTAAGAGAATTTCAGAAAGATTAAATAAAGTAGAGCAAGGGAAATCTGTTGATTTATTACTGAATCCACGGGATTAATCTTTGGTTTGACTTGGTTTATCTTCTAGATTGCTGGTTTATTAAAATCTTGGGTTAAACTTTATAAGTGAATTGATAACTTTTTATTAATTAAGAGATAGAATAGTTGCTCCTTTCATCATCATCAAATTTGCCGGTGTGTCCATTAAAATAATCATACCATATTAAACTAAATTAGGGGAATAGATGCAAAAATAAAATTTGACATTAAATTCACTGGAAACCTATTAGAAAAGGCCTCTAATTGATTCAAAACACATGAGCTTTCTTGTACTCAGCAGCTTTTTCTTCAATTTCACAAAATCTTAGATTCTATGCACATACTCTCTCTCACTTTCCTCCATTTATAAGAGCATAGTTCATTCAAAAGTAACTTTGAGCGCATCATCTCCGGCAACAAGCAGCCCAGAAATTGAATTTTGAGAAGTGTATTACGTAATAAACAGGATCTAGTAATGAACCCAATCAAACTCTACAGTTGGAGATGTCCATCACCAAAATATCACTACCACCAGCAGCCTTCAATTGATCCAAGATTGATCCCATTTCGGCCTTCAAAATCATACTTGAAACGGCAACCCAGTTGGAATCTTCCAATGGAGAAACTGTGGCAGCCCTTCTACCAGGAGTAATCTTCAACAAAGCAGGCAAGGCTTCTCTTGGTGCGTTATAGTTGCACAAGACGTATTTCTTTGCAGTGAGAACACCTTCGAATCTGCTGATGATCAAATCAACCATTTCTCTGTGAGATGGATTTTTAGAAACAATCAATCTGGCAGAAGTTTCACAAACGGTGGAAATAGCATGCAAGCCTGCAGCCTTCATTGTTTCACCACTTTCAACCAAATCAACAATAGCGTCACCAACTCCCAAAGCACATGAAGCTTCAACTGATCCACCAACATATTTGATCTTGGTTTGACCATCAAATTTACTGAAGTATTCTTTTGTCAAATTGGTGAAAGAAGACACAATTGTCTTACCCGCTAACTGGGAAGCATCCACATATTCGGAATTTTGAGGAACTTGAACTTGTAATTTACATTTACCAAACCCCAAATCCAAGCTAATATCAACATCTACCCCAGATTCCAGTACTTGGTCGTATCCTGTAATACCAATATCACAACGCCCCTCACCCACAAATGTTGGGATATCAGATGCTGGCAAAAAAACCAAAGCAATTGGCAAGTTAAGACACAAGGCAATATCCAATCTATTGGATCTGTTAAATTGGATGTCTGAACCCTTGAGCATTTCAACACATTTTTCGTAAAGTCTCCCCTTCTTTGGGACTGCAAAGAGCAGTCTATCTTCCAAGTGTTGGACAAATTCCATTTCGATGAAGATGTATGACTCAGAGAAGGGTGTCTGTGTTGCGAAGATTTGAAAAATTCTCCCACTGAGAATCCCAGTGGGAAAATGGTGTGGGGTCTTAAGTTTGGGCTTCGCGCCCCAGCGCCAAGTAAAAAGATGTACTGGGGAAAGAAGAAGTGAGAAGTGGAGCGGAGAGGGGAGCAAAAAATTCCTCCCCTAGTGAGGATGAAAAGATGGTGCAACAAGAATTTCACGATTAAATGAAAGGAATAGAGTGAAAATTGTGTTTGCGATCACTCTATTTGATATCAAAGTTCAAAGGTAGGATTTAATCGAATGTTTCATGGTCATAATGAGCTCATATCGTTAATTATGTAATAGAAGGTAATATACAGACCCAGAAATAATCAGGGCATCAAAAGGCAGGTACTGTTGGTATAATAAATAAATAAAGCAGAATATACTGATCCTTGATGACTAACTTTTGCAACTAAAACAAAATCTCCCCTTACAGATAAACGATATACCTTTGCTGAACGCATCACCTCGACTTGATTTAACCATTGGGATATATATTTTACACAATGCCAAACATATGGTAGTGACATCATTTCCCTCTTAAACCCATCTTGTTTGGAGTATTCATTATTGATGAAATTATAATGCTGAGCAGCCTCCACGTGATTACAACAATTATGCTCATTAAATTAGCCATTTAAATATTCGGGATTTTCTTAGGTTTCAGCATGTGATAGATCATGCATCTAGATTAGACCACAGTCCGCAAACCGTTTCACCACGAAATTAAATGATGAGTCTGTTTTCCTCTACCATTTTCTCCTTCCACGTTCCGCTTTCGTTAATCGGATTTATCACCACGTTCATTAACTCTTTAACACCCTCTCCACCTCTACTAAGCAGAGTTATAAAGGCACACCCTTAGATGATTCTGAAAACATCCCCCACTATCTCTCCAATATTACTACATGGCTTGCTAGCAATTCAGCGATACTGGGGAAAAAATTCGTTCCGCCCTACGGATCTCACCGGACCTGAATGGTTCGTGACCTTCCTAAGCCGTTCAGTAACTATTTCCGCCAAAAGTTTTAGTCTGGCCATGTTGGTCATGGTGAAGGCAGGGCAATTTACCCAATTGCCCAAGCCACGCCCACGAGGGGACAAAAATAAACTGGGAAATTGATCCACGCCACGCCACGCCCCACGAGGTGAATAAATGGGTAGGAATAAATTCATTCTGCTCGGTCATGGATTAATAAACCAACTCAAGTAAAGCTTTTTAACCACTAACATGTAAACATTGAGCGCATTCACGAACGAACCATGGCGCTCAATCGCAAAATATTTACCATCTAAATCTGGAATGCACCAATGGCTATGGTTAGCGCCACATCCCGGTGACCCTCGGGGTGGAAAAAACCATGGCAATTGTGGGTGGTTTCCGCCACACGCCGGGCCCACGAGATTACCATGTGGGGTGTTTGTTGCTGTTACGAGGCCTATAATTCAAGTAAAGTAGTCATTAAAATCAATAGCTCACCAACTCACTTCGTTTGTCGGGTCAACCTTTACTATAAAAATAAATCTTGTTCGCCCAATTGCTTACAATTCACCACAGTCAACAATCTTGATTTCAGCGCTGGTTCTACCGGAACCGGAACCGTAAGATTCAATCTTCTTGACAACGTCCAAACCTTCAGTAACTTCACCGAAGACAACGTGCTTGCCGTCCAACCATGGACATGGAACGGTGGTGATGAAAAATTGGGAGCCGTTTGTGTTTGGACCTGCGTTGGCCATGGACAACAAACCTGGCTTGGTGTGTCTGTGGATAAAGTTTTCATCAGCGAACTTAGCACCATAAATGGACTTACCACCGGTACCATTGAAGTTGGTGAAGTCACCACCTTGCAACATGAATTGTGGAATCACTCTGTGGAAAATAGAGTCCTTGTAACCGAAACCCTTTTCACCAGTACACAAAGCTCTGAAGTTTTCAATGGTCTTTGGAACATCTTCGTAAAGTTGGAAAACAATTCTGCCGGCTGGTTGGCCCCCAATGGTGACGTCAAAGAAAGTTTTAGACATGATAGTAATTAATACAGTGAAAGAAGAGGGTGACGCCCACCGGGAAGGAAAAAAAATTTTACTGTGAACATTTTTAATCACACCCAACACAAAACAGAGGAACCCACCCCGCGTCCACGTAGATCCCATATATTTGCCATAAATCAACACGTTTACCCACGAACAGAGCCACGTGGAAAAAAAGAACTGACCATGAAAAGAAGTTATACTTTGTTGTCAACACACGATCATCCCAGAAATCTCGTAATCAGAGATACCAGCAACAAGAATTGCTCGTATCATTCAATTGATGCTAACAGAGTTTTGCTGGATTCATTGAAAGACCAGGATTTGCTTGTGAAGCAAGAAAAGAAGTTAAAAATGGGTAAAATATGCGTCATGGAACCTGGAGAAACCCCAATTACAAATATCGATGTCAAAGAAGACAATAAACAATTGGAGGAATACGAAGGATATTGGTGTGAACCCCCGATTGAGGTTTTGAAGTCACTTCCAATTCAATCTCTAGCAAATATATCAAATTTTGCAATAGGAAAAAGAGAGTTCGGTAAGTTGATATTTGAGCAACCGGTAGATTTGACCCAATTTGCTGCCAATTGGGGTAATCTTTTTGAATCAGTCAAATTTTCAAAGAATTTGGTCAATGTTCAACACATCAGCGGTGAAGGTTTAAATGTGCCTGCAATTGTGTACATTGAAAACGTCAAGCCAGAAAAAGGCCAGAGCACAGACGATCTAATTAGACAGCTTAAGACACCTGTTGGTATGGAGTTTGTTTCCTATGACACGCATTCTCAGGTTTGGTGCTTCAAAGTTGAACATTTTTCGATTTGGGGGTTGATCAGTGAAGAATCCGACCCTCAGTTAATTCAGCAGTATAACCAACAACAACAACAAGAGGAGAAGAGAAAGTCCGCCGCAAATGCCAGTTTGAGAGAGAAGAAAAGAATCAAAATCATGGATATACCGGGTGATTTCCCACAAATGGAAAATTCCACCTCTGACGAAGATCTCAATGAGGTGGATTTTTCTGAGTTGATGGATTTGGATGAGCCATTAGCTGAAACTGTTGTAGAAAAAACTGTTGAACCTACTGTTGCCGATGTTCTCAAATTGGAGCAAAGGAAAAAGGAACCAATTCTCGTTGATTCCAACTGGGACCATCAGTTGAACCTGGCTAATTCAACGAATTCTGTTTTCAGCTCATTCAGAAGCAATCATAACAAAACCGAAAAAGATTTGAAACCATCTACAGTCAACCAGGCCTTATTCAAAGATATTGTGATTCCTCAAAAGAAACCAGCACCAATCAAGAAAACTTTCAATGGCCACGAATCATATGCTGCAGTCTTGCAATTTTATTCTAATGACGACTCTCTTATCAAAAAAAGAAGTAATGGTTTTCCAAGAAGAGCTATTAATCAAAAGGTTGATTTATCAACTGAGCGAAAACACATTGGCGGATTATTCTGGCAATTGACATCTATTCTTTGGGACGATGATTACCAAACAGATAGAAGACTGACACTGGCTGATTTCCTTGAGAAAAATGTAGTTAAATTGGAAAGAAAGGTGGATCCTTTGGATTGCATTATTGAAGCCATTTGCCGTGGGGATTTGGAATCCGCCATCCAATTGTCAATCACCTCTAACAACTATCAATTGGCTCCTCTATTAACATCAATTGGCCAATCAATCGAAGCCGCCACCCTACAGTTAGATGCCTGGGAAAAGGATTCTACAATCAACAATATCCCCTCTCAAATTGTGTGGATATATAAGTTACTCAAGGGCGAATACAAACTAACGGAGAATTGGGCACTCAACATTTATCTAGGCCTAAAATACACCCGTGTGGATTTTGATGAAATTCTCAAAAGCATCATAGGCACAAGTGATGACGGTCAATATCATAAATTGTTCACTGCTTATACCCACGGCCAAACAAGCGATTTTAACGTTGAAACATTATTCATATTGGGCACTACCTGTGGTCTTCATATACCTAATATGGATGCTGTTGTCATCCATTTGCGAGAATTATTGGTTGATACAGATCACATTGAACAATGTCTCTATGTTTTATCATTTTTGACAGATGATGAAAAAGCCAAAGAGGAGATTACTTCCCTAATAGATAATCATATTGAAGCTTTGAAATTACTTGATAATGACCCCCAGTTGCATCATCTTTACACTCTCTATCATATTCCTGAAGAAATTCTTTTTGTTGGACGTGCTAAAAGGTTGTGTGCATTGGAAAGATTTTATGATGGAGCATGGGAATACATCAAGGGAGGTCAATTGATGACTGGTTATGATGTTTGTCTTAAGAATGTCGCTCCTCAATATGTCATTGGTGATAATCAAGGAGACTTGGCTCAATTGAGGGACCTTTTAATTGAATTTACCTCACTAAGTGATTGGGGTCAGGGGGGCAAAATCTACTTGGAATACATTGATAAATCTCCTAAATTGAAAGATTCGCTAGAAAGTTTGGAGACGTCAACTTGGTATCAGAGGGTTGCTAAGACTATTATGTTAAAATTCTTAGAGCGGTTGTAAAATTGAAGATTTTGAGTAGAATGAGACAATGAACCCATAAGTGGCGTGTAAGGCTACGCATTAAGAAAGAGGTGATGCAGAAGTGGTGGATTAACTGAAAGCAGTCTGTAGACTCCCCTAAAGTAAAGAATGCCAAAACTGCGAAGTAATGGAAACCATTTTAGAGAGATGGATAAAAAGCAATAGTGATACGCAAATTATACTTGAACTACTACGGATAGGCCCCCTAACGTGTTTTAGAGATAGTGAGATATCCAAATAGTCAAAAAGATACATATATAATAACGAATTAAAAGTGTGCTTCTCATAAAATATAGAAAGCAATTTGAACACACATTGGGTACCTTTCCAATGTGCAAAAGAAATGTAGGAAGTATGAAAAAATCATTAGAATATGTAAAGATCGGAGGTTTATGCAATAAGGTTTATAAAATGAATTATTTTGATGCAAGGTAAAGACTATGTCGATAATCACATTAAAAGCTTAAGAGCTTAAAAGATTTGAGCATCAGCAGGTAAAAATGCCATGCTAAAAAATAAACAATCAAGTGCCCTCTCTATAGTTAAAATTACTTTTTACAAGATGCATCTTTTAAAGTATCTAACCAAAAAATTTGGAAAGCACCAACAAAATACCATGTGAATTACCACTATCCGCATTGTTCAAAACTAGGAAAATATCTATAATACACCATCCAGGAAGTTAAAAGTAAAAAACTTGTAATCCGAGGAGATATACTCGCCAGTAGTTCAAAAATCCCCTAAAATGCTCTTCTTATATCCATAATCAAATATGCTTGGACAATGCCTTTCCCTAGCAAGCTCTTAAACTCACGGTGGGCGTTTTTGTCGCCTGTTCCTGAAAGCGCATTCATTCTATGCCTGAGTTAAGGGGTCATGCTAGCACATTCACGTTTATCCCAGCATATATCAGACTCCAAATTAAGCAAGGTTCGTATAAGTTCGCAAGCTCACCTCCTTCATTCTTTATCTGCTCGTTTTAGAACCCCAACACGTCTATTACGCTCAAAATCGCCTCTGTTGTGGGAGATTCGGGATGCTCGTTGATAAAGTTCGTCCCAGAATCGCAGCATTGGCCTAAACGAGGGTCCAATGGCAAAGAGCCCAAGAATGGAACATCCATTTCTTTGGCCAATTGTTCCCCACCACCAGTTGTTGGCTTAAAAATCTTTGTTTCTCCTTGACAATTAGGACAAACAAACCCTGCCATGTTCTCTATCAATCCCAAGACTTTAATGCCAGCCTTTTTACAGAACCCAATCTCTCTTCTGACATCCAAAAGAGCGGTTTCTTGAGGTGTTGTAACAACAACAGCACCATCTATTCCAACATCTTTAAGATATTGAACAACGCTTAAATGTTCATCTGATGTTCCAGGAGGAGTATCTATAAGTAGATGATCCAAATCGCCCCATTGAACATCCTTCAAAAATTGCTTTATCATTGAAACTTTCTTAGCAGCTCTCCAAACAACTGCAGAGTCTTCCTCCGGTAGAAGAAATTGAACCGACATGACTCCTAAATTATCATCAACATAAATAGGGCACCAACCATCATTAGAAACGTGGATTTCTCCACCACTATGTTTTCCCATCATTAAAGGTAATGAAGGGCCACACAAATCCAAATCCATTGCGCCAACTTCCACATCAGGATCAACACTTAGTGCGTGAGACAGTAAGGTGGTCACTGTAGACTTACCAACTCCTCCTTTGCCGGAAACAACCAGGATTTTATGTTTTATACCTTGCAATCTATTGGTGATTATGTCCAAATCGGGGTCAATTGCGCCATTTTTTGGCAAAGAAAGACAAGTTTCTTTACTAGGACATGTTTGGCAAGCGTCTGCTTTACCTGCCTCCTCGTTCAGTGGCCCGGGGCAGTGTTCTACCTCCAAATCAGTCATTAATAATGAGAAGAAAAGAAGAGAAAGGCCGTTACGTAAGGGGAGCATTTGATTATCTAAGCCACGTGTGGCGCAACGTGGCGCAATATGGCATAGTATGGCAAAGCGTGGCTCACTGTGTGACATGAAATGAATTCGGTTGCGGTGTAACGTTCTAAGTCGCCAATTGCAACTAACACACGTTATATGGAGGCACCTACGAAAAACTGCTTGGAAGAATACCATCCATCTTACAGTCGTCATCACGTAATTCATCACGTAATCCATCGCCTTCTCAAAAACCGTCCATTACGTAACCACCCCCTCTCTTCATTCTCTCTAAAATCAAACTGAAAAATGGGTCTAAACTCAATGTGGCAAGATGCCTTCATTAATTGGTATTTGCTAGGCCGTTTTTCCGTTGTTAATTGCTGTTTTTATATATTTAAAGAAGATCAACAGGCAATTTACAACGTTCATCGTCATGATCTTCTCGTTAAGGCCAAACTAGATAGAGACTATAGAATATCAAATGTTTTATCCTATATTGCAAGAGGTGAATTGTGTTTCTTTCAAATAGAAACTTCAAATGGTCAAACAAGTGGGGGGATCAATCAATTAAAGGATGCAATAAATAATATCATCATGGAAAATAATATTCCTTTACAGTTTAATGATGCAATGACGTTTGATTCTTCAAATTTGATTACCAACAAACAAAATTCTAATGCTAAAGGAGGAAAATCCAATTCCGTGATTTATCTCAGCTTGTTAAGGGCGATTTCCAGATCCGTCTCTATGAAGTTGTTGGATACTCATCATTTATTTGATTCACCATCTCAATCTCTTTCGTTGGAAATACTGCCGTTTAGCTCCAATCTCTTGATTTCAAATATAATTCAGAAGAGACCTCACTCAATTGTCTCCTATTCCATACTAAGATTGAATCCAGTGATTTCCCCCAATAATGAAATACTTATCAATATCAATTGTACTAAATCAATATTTTACAAACTTATTGATTTTCTAGACACTAAGGAAGACTCTTACTTTATATATTTGATTCCATCGGCCATGAAGTATCTTCTGGCAGGTGAAACACTAGATGATTCAATTATAAGTGAAGAAATTGAAGGCTCCGAGACACTATTCAGAGTACTTAAAGATCTGTTCAATATCACCATCACTAATAAATCAAAATGGATTAAATTGGTCTCCCCCTATAATAAGAAAGAAGTGATGTGGCCCGTTGATTTGTGCATGATTCAATTTTCACAAGGATTTGACCCAACTCAATCTCGTGACCTTCTAAATTCTCTGAAAACCAGCAAATCGGGAGATATCTATAAGTCAATCAATCACCTCGTTAATCTGACTCTTGAAGACAATCAATTGGAGGCAGTCAAACCAAATACAGTTAATTCTCCAATGAAAGAAGTTATCACTAATATGGATGATAAGAATACAATCAGTCTATATAATGATGGTATGGTTAATGCTAATAGTGACGATGGATGCATTTCTGGCGCTGGCGTTGGAACTGAAGAAGAAGACAATGACGATGAATGGGATGATCTATTTGGCAGTGAACCCAATAGTCAACCTCAGTTTATTCCTCAAGATACACAAGAGGGAGATAATAATGACAATGATTTGGACCAGCAATTGGATGAACTGTTTAATACACCTACTCAAGATATTCTCAAGTTGAACCACTCTTTTCAAGAAGAAATACCAGATGACAGAAACCAATTCGATGATTCATATATTGCAAAGGAAGGTGGTTATTCTTCCCCTTTATACAAGGATCCAGGTGCACCTTCGCCACAGGAATTCCAAATATTTGCCCCAACTCCTGATTTATGCACACCAGTGAATTCAAACATAGTGCATCCTGTTAACTCTATCTTCTCCCCTTTGCTCTTCAATCCGCTAATTGAGCGAGATATTGATAGCAAGTATTCAAACGGAGGGAAATTCCACTTTAAGCAGGAAACACCAATTGGCAACTCCGCCCTATTCAAATTGAAGAATGATCTCAATTATGACTCTTCAGACTCAGACATTGAATTGGATGATATTCAAGTTGGACAACCCAACGAAGAGGATGACAGAATGGAGGACGGTGATGGTGAGGACGATGTGGATGGTGAAATTATTGACGATGCCAATGCCAATGTGAATGTGAATGATGATATGGATGCTAATGACACCACTGCTACTATCAACAAATTAGAGAAGGAGATTTATGGTGAGTTGAGTCTTTTTGAATTGAACCAAGACGATTTTGATGAGGAATATGAGACCTGTGATATCCCGACGCCACATTCTGTTATCGTAGATGAAAGTGACATTGATGATAAACCTCTCGACATCCAACTTCCACCCAACTGGACAAATATCATACGTCCAAGAATGGCTTTCCAAGGTCCCTTTTCTCTTTCAAGTGAGAGATTAAACATCACAGCTAGATCATTGCCAATATTACAAGAGTTGATCTGCAATTTTGAATCCATTACACCATTCAGAGAGGGATCCAAGTTTATTGACATGGATTTGGAATTCCTAATATACAAACTGTTTCGTGGCATTCGAAAGCTGTCCTTCAGAGAAATATTCAGTGGTGATATACGTGGTGAAGGATTGTACGATTGTTTATTCAGCCCGTTAAAAGCAGAAGATATCAATGAGGTGGATTATTCAGAACTCGAGCCTGGTTCCAACATTTGGGACATTTCTCATCATTTGAAAGCAACCATGTTTAAAGCTAAATTGAAGAATGCGGATGAGAACATCTTCATCAATGAAACTAGTTTGGATTTCTGGAAAATTCTCAACATAAACCCATATGATAACAAAAAGTCATTCAATATCCTCTTCATCACTCCTGCGTTACCGTATGGTAATTACAATTTAAAGGCGAGGGAATTCAAAAAAGATTTGACAGCAAACTATGCCAATTGGAACTTGGGTCATATAAAGGAGGGAATAATATTAGAAATCGACATCGATAATTACTGGCAAAATATTAGAAGAACAGTTGAAAAGACTAACAAGAATGATTGGTCTATTTTTTCCGACGATGATGATGTGCTTATTATGATAGTTAATCCCAAAAAAGAGGTTAATGTGGAATCCCTTGTTAGATTCAGTGAGGTTGCCGCCGATATTGAAAAAGTTATTAAATGTTCAGGATTCTTCTACAAGCTTCTTGATTTAGAAACATTCTATTCTTCGCAGGTGGACCAAATCATCACTCTTACCAGACAGTTCTACCTTTGTTTGTGTTTGGAATTGTACACCATATGTCCCGTGGACCACAAATTGAAAGATAGGACGTCACCAATTCTCATTGGAGAGGAAAGTCCAATTAAATTAACACTCAACTCAACAGAATCTCCTATCAAAAAGGACCAGTATCTACATGTCTGTTACGAAAGATCGTTGGATAAGAGATGGGTAGTTGCAAGTTGGATAAACCAGCATGGTAATATCAACTTCACCAAGACTTGGAATTGCGAACCCAGTAAAAATTTCTCCCAGATCAGCGATGAGATCATGAAAATCAGTTTAACATATGCTAGTGATCTACGAGATGTGAAAACTTTCATGATATTAACGAGATTAAATAACATTTTTCCCGATGATGAGTTAAGTGAATGGAAGAGGTTATCAATGAACAGAAGAGTTTGTTTAATAGTTGTGACTGTTGATCCCGAACCAACTACCTTGATGATGACCAATAATCCGGGATTGAATCTTATTACAACAAATTCAAACCAAGCTTCTAGCAACAAGGCAATGTCGACACCAGGTACAGCTATCTTGGTAAGTACAAATCCCAATGGGTTTCATATATCATCCTTGGGTAATGGACCAGGAAGTAGTGTCAAATTCGAATCTCCAGATCTTTCGATATTCACACCATCATATGATATAGTTGCTTCTCCTCTTGATCAGCTACAGCAACAGAGTGGTAGCCAAATTCCTCCTCCATCTTTGCCTCCTGTTTCTGAACAAGTGGATATACCTATCTTGATTGATCTTGATGAAACAAGTGTAGGAGTCATTCTTCCCACATCACAGGTCTTAAGTAATCAAAATGTCAGGATTCCATTGAAGACAGGGTATTTAATTAAACATGGAGAAACGGGATTGATTGATAATAAGTGTGTTGAGATCAATTTATTGAGTTGTTATCCCACTCTTGGTGTCAACGACGTATTAATAAATATAATTTCTCAATACAAGGATATATCCATTCTAAACAAATTTTGGGGTGTAAGTAAGGTAGATAGGAATGTTGGTTGTGTTGATTTTGAAAGGGTTTGGGTCGATGAAGATGGTGAAAAAATGCAATACTTACAATTCAGGAAACAACAACAATTACAAACTCATCATCAGAAGCGTAACATTGACAACGGGAATAACTCCGTGCTTCCTATCCATATAGTTATTGTGAGGAAACTATTAGAACTTTTCGAAGAGTTGAATATTATTGAAGAAGCTGGGTGATTCTAGGTTTATAATCTTACCAATCTAATTACTTTTTCAGACCTCCTTCTAGAAACTAGGGTGCATCACCGAAAAGATTTAATGACAAAGAAAATTTATGAATCATTTGTACCTTATACCTTGAAAACTCCTCCCAATTTAAATTGGGATTTCGAATCATATAATCAAGACAAATGACAGCTGTGAATCAATTTGCCAAGAAATTAATGTAGGAAAACTTCAAGAATTGGTAACTTCTTCTACATTTTGGATCGCTATCAAGTTTTGATAAGAATTCAATGACGTTAATTTTCGAATATTCCACTGGCTGATTTTCTAGTGGTGTAACACTCTCATATTCATCTATTTATAATATTATGGTCGAGGGGATCTCCTGGTGATTTGAATATCGTTGAAGAGACTCTGAAATTTCATATCTGTAAATTTGCCAGTCCAATGCTGAGCTTTTTTTCCAAACCTTCTCTAGAAACTTGGAAGCAATGTTATTTGAAGAATGTTTCAAGAAATAGACGTAGCATAAATTCAAGAATCGCCATCTTGTTTTGCTGCTAGGATCGCTTCTAATTTTTGGCAAAAACTTCAATGATTTGGATTTTTCGGCTATTCCATCGGCTAAATTTATCACAGCCGGGTAACTTTCCTCTGTACAAAATGCATAATCAACAAGTGTCAATGCAGTATCCAGAACGTCGGCATGTTTAAATTTAAAGGAGATCCAAAATAAAGATTCGTCGTTTAATTCTCTATTCCTTGAATTTTCATATTCCATGAATTTAAGCAGAAGGGTCACTAAAACATTCCATTTTTTCCACCGATTATAGTCGTTGATGGTATTTATATTGGAACCACATTGAAAACAGTGTATAAAGTAATCCCAAATTGTGTAGTTCAGTCTTGTTAAAGAGATGATACCCTTAAAACCATCGTTCAAAGTCCAATCCTCAAACCTCTCATCACTAAAACGATCAAATGTTGGATACAAAAATTGTAGGGCCTCTTTAACAGATGTATAATATACATCCAATTCGTTAGATATAAGAAAAAGATATTCACAAGACTGAACAAAGTATTTGTCATTCAAAGTAGCTGATAGAAGTAATCGAAGCAGACAAGGGGACACCTGTCTATTTCGCCCATAACAATCAATTAAAACACTTAAAATATCACTTAAATCGCCATATCTCTTTTTATATTGTATTATATTGTCTAGATTTGGATCTGAGCAGTCAATCGTCATTCTTTAGGAAAAAAACCATGATTCCGTGAGTAGAAGGCATAATTTTTCGGGAAATGATTACATAATTAACCAAGTAACATGTTTAGTTATAGACATTTAGAACTCAATTCCCTCCCTATATAATAAAAATTCTTACGAACAAAACAAGTTTGGACGCCTATTCGAATATAAAGGAGGATCAATAGAGCTTCTATGCATTTTTGAGGAGATCTAATTTGCATGTTAAAATAAAATTTCAAAAAAAAATTCCCTCCTTCCGGGATCGAACCGGAGACCCCAAGATTTCTAAGTCAGTTACAGTCTTGTGCTCTTCCAACTGAGCTAAAGAGGGACTATTGATGTTTTTTTGGGTTACAGGCATTTGGACACCTTAATCTAAATCTGTTAAAAAGGATTCAATGTTTATGTGTCGAAAGGTGAATTTTAGTATTACTAAAAATAAATTACAATTAAACCAGAAAGGGTGACTTTGTCGAAAAGTGTCGAAAGGTGAATTTTAGTATTACTAAAAATAAATCACAATTAAATCAAAAAAGGTGACTTCGGTTAATACTAAATTACACCAACTAATAATCAATATTTTACTATAAAAGGAGGTAAAATTCCCCCTTTAGGTTAATTAACTTTTGTATATTACTTAATAAAAAAACTAGATAGGATTTTACA